>CM059336.1:9662291-9811782 GCA_030340685.1 Protosalanx chinensis
GTAAAACTCAATAAGAAACGAACTATATTTCAACTATCTTTCCTCCGGTGGCGCTCAGGAAGCGAGGGGAAGTTTGAACTGAGCGGCTTGCTAGCCTAAAGAGGGTATCAGTGTGTCCCGCGGGTGGAGAGGGGAGCTGGCGGGAGGCAGGGGGGGTGTGAGGGGGGCGAGGAGGGGGGGCGCGAAGCGGCTGAACCTCATCCAGTCAGCTGCAGCGTCCTGGCGGGAAGGCAAGCAGGAAGAGCTCCGGCTTCTGGCTGAGTTTCATTAACCTGACTGCATGTGCCAAAGCTGGCGTATTAGAGCTAATCAAACAGGCCCCGTCACACACACGCAGTCCTGCGGGTCATCTGGGGACTCCTGTGGAGGAACCCACTGCTCCAGCCCAGCGCTGGAGTCCTGAACACACACATCCAGACAAACACACACACACACACACACACAAACACACTGCACTTGCACACTAACAGGCTCCCATTCGTCAAAACCAATTTGAAGTGTATTTTTGTTGGAGTTCAACTTAACTCAAGTAGACCATCAGCTATTTCATGTCTGGAAGTGTGTCCAATACTTTTTAAGTCACAAGGTTGAATATTACTCAGAGAGGAAGTCATTTAAACATCAAATGGAACACTAATGGGTTTGTTTCCTCACGGTCCACATTGATATCTAAAATTCCAAATGTCTTTTTAATTCAAAATGTAAAATGATGTACATGTATTAGCTTAAAAAATATCAAATCCAGCATCTTTCCATTGGCTGATAAAATAATGGAACGTTTTGAGCTCAATAATTTCAACACTTTGCACAGACCTTCAATTTTGATATTTTGACTTTCGTACAATAGCAAGAAGTAAAAAAAAAATCTCTGGATTTCATTTGCCTAATACCCAACGGTGATAGTTTATAATATTAAAACCTGTCTCGTTGAACGTCAAATGTAAATGCGGTGTAGTAAATTGGGGTTTTGGATATGTTGAGTATGAGAAATTGGTTGTATTTAAGCTGCAGGCAAAGTTACTCACTGGTAATGTTATCCTCAGAACACAACTGTCCAACACAAGAACACACGGCCAAACTCACCTTTATCAAAGGGGTCTGGGAAATATTAGGATATTGCTCAGAATAAAAAATACGCAATGAATTCATCTAATTATTTTCTCATTTCCAAAAAGCCCTCATGATATGACGTTTTTTCTGCCCGTATTGCATAACTGCAACACTCTATAGTTAAACTAGGAAGGCTCACACACACACACACACGTGTGCGCACACACACACACACGCACGTCCCCAGGCACGGCGTGTGACAGGTTGGTCCTCAGATGAGGCCCTTGGGGCGATTCGCAGGGTAACCAGGTGTCTAACCCAGACGCCCACTCTTTGGAACAGGCCTCATCAAAGAAACGCCCTGAACAAATCAATCTTACTTTGACACTTCATTTAGACTGCATTAATGTGGAATTAGGGCCCATTTATAGCTATTGGCAGGCCCTGACAGTCCCCTGACCCAGTTATCCCAGCCTCCCAGGAGACACGGCCTCTGAATGGACCAGATAAGGCTTCTCCAGCCCTGCTAAAAAGCTGAATAAGTGATTCAATGTATTTTTTGGGTTGCTCTTTTCTCATTCAACCCCGTCATCAGTATTGCTAATCAACTGAAGGAATGCGTAAGGTTTTTTTTCTCTTCTTCTCATCCTCTTTCTCATCCCCTGATCCTTGGTCCTCTAAGACTGACAGGAGATAATCAGAGCTGTTTGAAGTGCAGGTGTCAGGTTTATTGACGGGTTGGGTTGAGGCTAGCAGGATAGATACTTGAGAAATCTGCCTTTTGATTGGACACCTAATTATCTCATTTTCAAAGGTGTAAATCAGTGGTTCTCAACCCTGGTCCTCAGGGCCCACTGTCCTGCATGTTTTCGATGTTTCCCTGCTCCAACACACCTGATTAAAATGGATGAGTCACTATGAAGCTCAGCAGAAGCCTGATAATGACAACTGGAAGGGGGAAACATCTAAAACATGCAGGACAGTGGGCCCTGAGGACCAGGGTTGAGAACCACTGGTGTAAATGACTCAAGCAGACTGCCTCTGTTGCTTGTCAGTATTATCAGGTTTAAGGTGTAGAGCAAGACCACAGCCCCCATGACACAATGTCAGATGTCAGGTGTGTGTGTGTGTGTGTGCAAGGTGACAATAATGGAGGCCTATAGTGGAGTTTCAGCTGTTGTCCTTATGCTTCAAATTTGGAGCTCATTCTTCACTAACATGAAAGATGGACACACACTAGACAAATAACTATATGTTTAAATTGTGTTTTCTCTCAGACAAAACATTCTAGTTCACTGTACCATTTTAACAACTGCACGTCTTGCAAATATATGGAGTAATTCCAGTCAATTACTCATGAACCAAAACATTCTCATCGTTAACAGTAGATTTGTCTCTTGAGCTTGAGCAGTGAATTAGCTCTCAGTTCGGAACTCTCTACGATGACCAAGGAGAGGTACAGGACAGGAGTCAGGTCAGCTTCTCTCCTTCCCCAAACACACACACACACCAGGCTGGCCCCCCATCCCCCCCTACTGTCCCAGGGGAGTTCACTCCGAGGGCCCCCTCCGCGCCTCCCTCACTGACCAGGCAGCTGAGAGGCACACAGATACCCCCTTAAGGAGCTTTACTCTCTGGAGGAAACTTAATCTCCTTTTTTAACGCCATCCCAAGGCTCCTAGCGGGCCCTGAATAGAGCAGGGGGGAGGAGCCGGCTGTGGAGTATCTCGGCACCCACATGGCAGCCCTGCCCAAATCTGAATATCTGAGCCACGCTGGAGCTGAGACGCTCCAGAGCCAGAACAGGAATTAGCCCTCCGACAGGCCGCGCTAAATCTCTCCTCCAGCCCCCCACCCACCCAGCCCCCCCACCCAGCCTCACGTCACCACCGCTCCCCTCCCCACACCTTCTCCTACCTCTCTCTCTCTCTCTAACCACACTGACCGCACGCTGCAGCAGGAGTCGCCTCCCCAGCTCTGCCTCACCTCCCCAGCTCTGCCTCACCTCCCCAGCTCTGCCTCACCTCCCCAGCTCTGCCTCACCTCCCCAGCTCTGCCTCACCTCCCCAGCTCTGCCTCACCTCCCCCAGCTATGCAGGTGTTTGCTGGGGGGAGGCCTGAGAGAGAGAGAGGTGAGAGACAGAGAGATACATAGAGAGAGAGGGAGAGAGAGACAGAGAGAGAAAGAGAGAGGCAAGCCATTGGAAAGGAAAAGGAAATGAAAGCTTGACTTAGCTCTAAGAGTGTTCCTATGGTCCTGTGCCTCATATGAAGACATTGCAATGAAATAATTTCATGTGGAACGGAGAAATCGACACACACGACCCCCCATTCCTTACGCCTGGACATTCCCGCTGAACCAGACGTGCAGGGGAAAGAAGACGCCCCCCAACACCACCACCCCACCTATTTTTCTGATCCCTCTCCCTCTGTGTCTCTCTGGGTGAAAAGGTTCCAGAGGGGGGGTAAATATTAACACTGACGGACTTGTGTGAAAATCTCTGAGCTGTTTTATTCTAAAGGAGGTGTGACCGATTACCAAAGAGGGTTGGATTCCTCAGGGGCAAGAGGTAGCGGGCTCTGTTCATCCAAACACTTTGGGCCCAGAACTCTGACATGCTCCTTTAGCACCCTGTCAGTCGACTATTTCCAAAGCAAACACAGTCGAGTCTTTCTCTCCACAAGTAAGGCACCAGCTCATAAACTCCCTGTGAAGGACTTAGGAGTTGTGAAGAGCCACAAGAAAACAAGATGTGGGCAAACCAAATAGACCCTTACAAAGCCTTGGACATGGTCTCTTTAGTCAACTAACGCTCTCTTACAGAGTATGTGCCCAGGACGGAAATGGGAATTTCAACAGCATTTTGATCTCCACTGGTCTAAACACAGAACCGAGCGGTTTTCATGGTTAAAATCATTTTTTGGTGTGATAAAAGCTGGTTCTAGATGTCAGACATGAATAGAAAACTGTGTAACGTCGATTTGAAATTAACATGGTATCCATGTATTCATGCAACGTGAACAAATACTACTTTTGATAAAAGGTCTCAGCTCATTAAACCCACAATCCGCGATGTGGGAGATGGCAAAATGTATTTATTGGGCATTTCAAAAAACAAACAAGACCTTTGGAGAGAGTGTATATGTGTGTGTGTGTATCAGCGTGTGTGTGTGTGTATATGGGTGCGTTTCAGAGAAACTGATGAGGAAAGCATAGTGTTGAGTGTGTCGAGAGGCTGAGAACAGCATCAGGTCCCAGACTAAGGGGCCTGTAGGCGGAGGCATTTCCAGAGGAGGTGTGACATTCTGGCACGGCCACGATAATACAGTCCACACACTGGCTTAAGAGACACAGGAGGTATATGAGGAATTCAAAAAGCAAAACATTACATTCTGCTGCCCATTTTGGCAAATGAGCAAGTCATAGATGGAGCATAATATTAACAAACGTTTTGTTGCTACTATTGCTTTCAACCTTCTACAATACACCCCCCACCCCCACCCCCCAACCCCCCCTTCAGTATTTGTGAGAACGGTGTCATGTCCTTGCTTTTTTTTGCCCCTGGGTTTATGTGATGTAGTGCAGTTTCACGACTGTATAGAAAGTGGCCGTGCTCCAACCTGGGTCCTGCGCCATCCAAACCCACTCAACAAGGTGATAAGGCGTCTTCAGTAGCGCTGCCCTGAGTCAAGACTGTGGAATTAACACCTCACCTCCAAGAGGGAAAGATCAATAGCCAGCCGAAGGGGAGATCATTTAGGCCGGGGTGTGGAGCGCACTGACGATCAAAGGCTTGGAGGTGTGTGCAAGGTGGGGGGGGGGGCGGGGGGGGGGGGGGGAGTCTGAGTGCAAACTATTTCACAGGCTGATCTAACACAGCCCCTCGACCACGAAGCTGTGACCTCTCTCTTTATGGAGCACGTCAACAGTGAAAGGACATTTACAAAGTAGGCTTTCATTAGGTCTCATAATCTGCTGAGATCCCGATGATAATGTGCTGCCTGTGTAAAATCAGGGGTCTTGTTGATTGATTATATGGTTTCAAGACATGTTTTATTGCTGAGGTTTGTATGAACTTGCATGAGAGAAAATTATACTATGAGAGAGAATGTATTTCTCTTCCCACTACTTACAAGGTGAATTTCAGACACAATATTACAGCACAAAACATCAGGTTGAAAACTGTCTGTATAAAATACGTCATATTAAATTCATACAAAAAATAACATTAAGGGGAGAAAGTGATTGGTTTAGTGGGATTCCGTTATAAAGGGATGAAAGGGTATTCTATATGACAGTTAACAGTCACATAGGATGTATAGAATACTGTGTAAACAGATTTTTTATTCTGATCTCAAAGTAAACTTCTAGAACTTTGAAGGTGATAGGTGATAGGTGACAGGTGATTTTAGCAGCAAATTCAAAAATCAATTCTATTTGTAATGAACTGTTTTCCTCAAGGATAGGATGCATGTATATTACAGTCCTGGGGGGTATTGGTGTAGGTGTGTGGCAAATAGATTAATAAAATTATTTTAGAAGGAATTCTAATGAGTGGATTCTAAGGCGGATAATGAGAAGTCATTCAAAAGAAGAAAAATGAATTCAATTGAAATAGAGCCAAATAGATTATCCATGTATTCATCAGCAGAGTAATCATCTTAATTGTGATTCAATTTAGAGTGGTATGCATGTGAGAGTGGGCTATTTCATATGTGCTCACACGTGTGTGTGTGTGTGTGTGTTGGGCATTCAGCACCATCGTTTGAATAAGCCTAATGGGCTCTCTCACATTTGGGTCTGAGCCCCAAGAAGACTTAGATACACTTGTCATATAATCAAATGTGAAATACAAAGTACTGTATGGTGAAAAGGGGCTGGGGACTTTATATTTCAGGGGGGAAATAAAGTCCCGGGCCTCCCCCCTCTCCCCCTTCCCCCTTCCTCTTTTTTTCTCTCTCGCCAGTTACTTTCATGTCATTTAGATGAGTGTTTAATAAGGAAGAGCGTTAAGAGGATTATGATCTGGTTGGGCCATGCCAGGAAGGGGCTGTTTTTCTGAGGCGGAGTAGTGGAGGGCGTTTATTTCAAGGCTGGCCTGAGCAGGGGTGGAGATAGGGTGTGGGGGGGGGGGGGGGGGGGGGGGGGGGGGGGGGCTGGGCGGGGGGTGTTGGCGAGGGTTGGCTGGTACAATAATGGGCAGGGGCATCCTCCTCACTGTCAACACTCATTTAGTCAGAACTAAGCACTCCAAATAGGACTGAGCTCGTAGGAAATATCTTATTCTAGGCCAAGGGAGATTTTCCCTAAAGACTCTTTATCTTTTTCTCCTCCTTGCTTTGCGTTAATGAAGACACCCCCCCCCCCCCCCCCAAAAAAAAAAAAGTTGGCCAATCTGAGCTGGTTCAGTTATTGGGAAGCATAGGGTGCTGGCAAGCCAGTGGGGGTGCTTCTCTGTTAAGTGTTGGGGTTTGAGCCTGGGATTGGCAGGGGGCACCGGTAAGAAACTTTGGGTTCCAAATCTTAGCTCTGGCCTGTGAAGATTTCAGGGTTCCTGACGGTGAAATCCAAAGACAGAGCTTAAGAAAAAACGGCTCCCATTAAACTTAGCTTTGTTACCACTTCCTAGGTGTGCCAGTGTGGTTCTGCACAGTGGTGTTGAAAGTAGAAAGTCAGATATCTTTGACTAGCGTTGGATTGGGATTCTCTCACAGGTATCAACTTCACCTGAGGAAAAACCTCCTCTTGATGACATTTTAACAAGTCACTCGGCGGTTGGACAGAGCATGTTTCCACAGCTTGCAGAGAGGAAAGAGTTCAGTTAAAGGGAACTAACATCTTCAGTCTGGAGACGACTACCAAACAGGGGACGCATATTCCAACCGCATCTGGTCCACAGCCATTGGCTGGCATCATTCAAAGTATTAAAACCTCTTTTCCTTCTCCAAGCGAGGAGGCTCTTTGCGAGAGCCCATTTTCCCCAATCTGCGTGGATCAGCATGGCGAGCTCGCACGCCGCATTCCGTGCTTCCGCCAAGGAGACGCAAGCTTCCAACCCACCCCTCAGAACCTCGATACCCCAACCCTTCCAACCTCAGAACCCCACCCCTCAAACGAAGGAACCCAGGACTCGCCTTCTTAAACGCCTCTTTAATTCAGCAACTTTGAAGTGGCACTCCGGCAAAGCACTCAATCAATTATAAATGAAATAATCTCCTTATGATATTAGAGATATTTTTTTTTCATGTCTAAGAAATACTGTGAGATTAGGGCGCCCAAATCAGTTTTAGCGGTATCTAAAGTGACAGCAGGAGTGTAGCATTGGAAGGAGCGGGTGGAAACTTAAAATGATTATGTAGATCTGTGTCACCGCCGAATGTTTCTGCAAATCCCTGTAGGATCTACCGCGACGAAGGAAACAGATTATTCCTGGCCTTATTTAAAGGGCTGGAGTTCTTAAGTGGCTTTTCGGAAAGGAAACATTCATATATATTTATACATATATTTACTGTTAGGACTTCTGCTCCTCTTCCCAAGCATTCTGTGCCACTCACGTCAACATTTAACCCTTAGGGCAGAATGTAAAGACATGGTCTACCTGCAGGCTTTTATTGTGAAGTGTAAAACTGGCACTAATGAACAATGAAGGAGGAACTGAAAGAGCTCCAAGACTATTAGTGGTCCAGAAGTAAGATCCTGTGTCTAGGTGGGATGCTGCTATTCGCTACTCTGACAAAATGGGACACCCACCCAGCCAGGTTGACTTGGAAGAACGACTTCGCCCGCAAACAGCACAGGCCAGACCCGGTCTCAGTTGAATTTCTCTTTCAGCGCCATTACTCAACAGTAGTAGAAATTATAGCCAGGTACTACATTTTCACACATCACGCTGAGGTTCATTCATGTTTGATTACACCTCTCAGATGATATAAATGACTCCCTTTCCACTATGTAGGGTTGATGGATGGCAGGGACGGATATGAAGCAAGCTGATCAATATCATGGATCCAGCTCTGTGTTCCAAAGCCACAGGCCTCTCGGTGAAAAGCCCATTTCTCACACAGGCAACCAGCCCACAAGTAAAAAGCAGTGTGACAATTCAACAATGCGAGCAGACGATTCTACGAAGAATAAAATGGCCCACAAGTGCATCTTCACTTCTTTCTCTGTAGCTATAAGGACACAAGCATTCCCCTCTCAGTCCTTTCCCCACCTTCCTGGATAACCCCTTTGCTAAATTGATTTCCTGTTATGGGCTACCCAATCCACTTCAACTGTTCTGATGTAAAGCAGACACCTTCTGATGACATATACACCTTTTCCATTTCCATGTGTTAATGGGCAGTTTAGTGCAACAGGAAAGGCTGAGAGTCAGAGAAAGCGTTTGTGTGGCAAAAGGCCCTGGGCCAGATTTGAACACTACCGTGGGAAATGATGAGATGTACCACGTTTCTTTGCCTATTGTGTAACGTACATAATTAACCTTATTTTTTTAACAACATGGTTTTATTACCACTAGTTTCAGCTGAGGGAGTTCAGTCTTCAGCGTATTATTTTAAATCACGCAGGTCTTTGATTCGCTGTGGAGTTTTCTCCCCTAGACGTATTGGATATCTATGGACTGCTGGCTTCTACCAATCAGGAATGATCCACAGTCTATTTCATTTTAAGCTCAGCTGAAGACTAGAGAACCCAGTATCAATGGAAGGAAAAGAGGTTCCAGGTACCAGGAGACTTAGGAGTTCACAGAGAGCTGAAAAACAGCCACAATGGTCTCTGGGTAAACAGGCCGCTGGCAGGTTTGGCAGGAGGATGAATGGACTAAGACATAGACAGATCATGAGAAGTATTGATGCTGTGCAGATTAAAATGACTTCATATTAATTCATAGATGTACAGACATACTGTAGATATATATATATATATATATCTACAGTATATAGAGAGAGAGAGGTCAATATGGATGCTCTTTGTAAAAGCTCTCTCTTGTAAGTCGCTTTGGATAAAAGCGTCTGCTAAATGAATAAATGTAAATGTGATATATAAATATATTGAAATATATATATGTATGAACATCTTTGGTGGCTATTAAAAGTGCACAATTACTGTCAATTTTTTATTGCAGTTCCTACCCTGGACAATGAACAAGCGCTGTGAGTAGACAGAGATACTGTGGGAGCGTTAGAGATTAGCATCATCATGTTTTGCTCATTATCATCATCACCTCTAGTGGATTCCCCAGGCTTGTTAAACAGGCAGGGTGAGTTGATGGATGATGAAAAGAGAACATGGACCCACAATCTCTCATGGGAGAACGACAGAATGCGTGTGTGTGTGTCTAAGAGGGGTGTTGGTTACTCTGATGACCCTGCCAGCTGGCCCCTTTAAATACGACACACACAGGCTAGATGAAGAGGACCGCAGGGGGTTGTCAATACATTATTCATACGCAAACAAAGACACACAGACAGACACCCACACACACACACAAACACTCACACACACATCTAGCTCTTCATCATAACTGTCAGTGACAGGAAGGAGAAGTCATATCCCAGTATCCCTATAGTAACCTGCTTTTTTTCCTGCCCTGTCATCAGACTGTCAAAGTCTCCCAGGAGACGTAACTCATCATTCATATTCATGAGGGTTTTGATCTGGCTCCCAGGGGCCTCTCTTCTACAGGGGTCCAGGATGGCCCCAGTTGGCTGGCCCTCAGAGACCAAAATACCCACAAATCACGACAAACCTCCTGCAACGTACACATGCAGTGAACACATTCATAAGTGCCTTGATGAAATACTGTGTAAGCGTTATATGGACATCTTATAGGGGGGGGGGGGGGGGAGAGAAAGAGAGCAAAAAGACCCAGACATTTCTCGACATATTTGATCATTTTATGCAAAACATGAATTTGCAGGATTCCTCCCTGTTCTTTTGTCTGCCTTCTCTATCTAGAGAATCCACAATGTCTCCACCCTGCAGGGAGCTAATTGATCATTAAGGACAGATAAGTAAACACAGATATCCATCACCGGAGCCGGGGCCCTTTGGGCTCTCCATGGTCCTCTGCTGTGTGTGAGTGTGTGTGTGTGTGTTGGAAGGATAATCCAACACGATGACAGCGGCACTCGACCATGGTCTGATGTGTCAGCTTGTCTCTTTACATGGCCAGTTGGGCCCAGCAAGGGCCCTTTTAGTCTGAAGTGTGTGTGTGTGTGTGCAGTGTTTGAGTGTTTGTGTCTGTTTTAGTGTGTGTGTGAGTATGTGTGTGCATGCATGAAGGCGAAGAAAAGTACAAACATTTGTACATTTATTCCCGGATCCCTAACGACCTGATCAGCAGTCAGGTACTAGGCACTGTTAACTGTAAGTACTATTTATTCCCACAACTGCTGTGATGCACACATACACTTGAACTAGTTCTTATAATTAGCTTTTTACCCAAACATTACATTAAGTGTCCTCCTTGTTTTACACACGTCTCTGCTTTACTTGATCCATGTGAACAGCTATCCAGGTTAACTGGCCAGCCAGGGACTCCCTGTGGAGGACCCGATGCCCCCAGGCCATCTCATGCAGTCATTTCTTAAGCACTATTTCCACCAGTGGCTTGTCGGCTCTGCAGAGGCCTTCGAAGCGCTGTAATTAGAGCCAAATGGCTGGGAGCAGAGCTGCTTATCCGCAGGTAGCCTGTTCAAATACCATAGCCTACCGCATTGCACCATCGTGCCCTCTTCAAGGACAGGATGTTCTCAGTATCCCTCGTCAAAAAATCCTGGAACGACAGACTCGAGCGTCAGGTCCCCTCCCGGTGCGGTACACAGGATAGGTCGCCGTCGCGCTAGAATCGTACCACGGTGATTCCGTCTGTGTTTTTTTCACGCGGGGTACATGATACACCTCTATCTTAAAAGTGCTTCAGTGCAGTACAGCGTATGTGACTAATGAGTCCATAGGATGAGATGCGGACAGCTCTGTAGAATGAAACATGTTTACCCTCATTGTCGCTGGTGGATCAGGTCCTCTCCTGTGTGTTCAGCACCTCTGTCTGAAGTCTCTTATGGAAGCAGTCGGTCAGCAGGTTACGGCTGGATGAGACTCCACTCTGCACGCCAGGCCTTCTAAAGCTTTTAAAAAAGGCTTTTTGTAAAACGAGACATAAAACCCAGATTAGGGAAACAACAATAAAAACAATCCCTTGTTTTCATTCTATAATACACCATAAAGCAAAGCTTATGGGGGGAAGAGTGCTTGAATAAACAGCTTCCAAGTACTCTGGCCTGCTGGTGGACATCCTAGTAAGGATCCTACTGTTCTAAGATCACTTAAAGTCAAAGCCCAAGCAGGTGAGAGACGAGATAAGGAGAATTCAAAACAATTCTCACCTTTGTATGAGTTTGTGTATGTGCGCACACCTGTGCATGTGTTGAAAAAAATGCAACATAGGTATGTTCCATTTCCAAAGATTTAGGAGGTGTGAGGCCTGAATCTTGGATTTGGATGTATTAATCCTAAATAGAAGATCAGAAAACAACTCTGAGGGGAAACAGAGAAGAGCGAAACTAGACTCGACAGATGAGCCTCAATTTCGCTAAATGCCCGGACCCAGATGACCAACTGATGTTTTAAAGAATTGTTGATCAGATTTAACAACAAAAGACAGATGTTGATGGCAGAGAGGTAGCTGGTGAAGAGGATTAATCTCACAGGCACGGCTTCACACAACTGAGACCATTTCTTTAATTGAGAAAAGACTTAGAGCTGTCTGTAAGCGCTTCCAAATCTGATAAAACTGCCGTAGAATAAACTTTTCCTTTTAAATGTGCAGGAATGTTGATACCAGCACAGTAGATTAATGTTGGTTGGAGAGCAGCTTACGGTACAGAGGAAGACCGTACCATATTGTCCTATTGTTCTCTGGATCTGAGCAAATACTACACGCAATAATCGCACACTTCACCAAAGAAGGTTTTGGGAATCTTGAAACGTCCCTCAGTTTCCCTGCACAGGTTCAGGTTCACAGGAGTTGTAAATCGTCTTAACCATGTGTTAATATGAGCTCATGATTCACTCCTCAACCTGTTCTGACACTTCCTTAGTTTGCTGGTGTTCCACCCCCCACCCCCTCCCCACACACATACATACACACACCTCACCCTAACCCACCGCCCTCTCCCTTCTCTTCTCTGTGGGGGAGCGGGGGGGCCTCCAGGGCACTGCAGTGTGTCCTGTCCCCCTCTCTCCTGGATGGTCGTTGATAAAAAAGCAAAGAAAATATGTGACATAGCTTTAATTGTAGGCCTAATTCTCCCACAGGCTAAATATATTAATATTTTCATGAGCAACTCTAGGCCCTTCAAGCCATTCTGAATTCTGGTGTGCATTTGTCTTTTGGCATATAGAATAGTTTAATTATCCCTAGATAAATCCATTGGTAATTTGTCAGGCTGTACCAGTCTTTTTTCCCCCCTGTTCCCCACTCCCATGAATCCCCCCACCGCCCACCCAGCCCCGGTTATAAGCCCCTGTAATGAATCACTAATCATCAAGTCCCTGATGAGCTTCCCCGGTCCATTATCCCCTAATTACCCCACACAAGAGGCCATGCCATGGACCAACAGGGGGCATGCTGGAGAATGTAGTTCTCAGACAGTTGAGGGAGCTTCAATCAACTACATCTTCGCTACCCATTTAAAAGTATTTATGACTGGAGGATAAGGTTAAGTGCAGAATAGTTGCCTTTTTTTATGTTCCGTTTTTATTTTTTCTTAGTGATGATTCATTCCTCTTTCAGCCATCCACTTTCACTACTTCATCAGTCTAATGTCACTGACAGAGAATAGCCCTCTGGCAGAATCAGTGTATACACAGGGGCCACAGAAAACCAGCTTGTCCTCAATCTCTGCCTGTCGTTCAGACGGACCAAATGGTGCTCCGGTGAAGCGTTTGGGCCGTGGCGGCAAAATGGAGTCTCTAACTCACATAGTCATTTTGCGGACGCCGCAGTTGGGATTCAGAGCAAATCGCTGCAGAGAAAAGATAGAAATTGGAATTGGCAGCCGACATGAAAAAGGGGGTCAAGGGATTTGTCCCCTGCACACACAGAGTATGTGTGAAAGACGATCGCTTCTGGTTTACAAGGGGGTCTGTTAAAACAATGGCGTTAGAAAGGTCCCCTGTAGTCTCATTCTCTACCAGTCAAGAATACCAAAAACAATCTTTGATGTCGTTATATTTTCTGGGACCAACACAAATGTTTTGCTATCATATGTGTTCTAAGCTCTTACTATGGGTTTAAGAATAATAGCTTTATGGAGGAATCTAGAATGTGTGTCTTAATGTCTCCCTTTTGTCTTAGTTTGTGTCTAAAAAAAGAAAATCTGCAAAACCCACTATCAACTCAATCCTGCAGATCTATATATATCTATTGAAAAGCAAACACATATTCCATTTACAAACTATTAATAACGTTACAACTTTCTAAGCAAAGTGCCTCATTTCAGTCCGTCTTTAATAGGATTGGCGTGCTTAGAGGTTGGAAAAAAAAGACAACCTTTGTGGTCCTGGTTTAGAGCCCTGGTGTCCGTTTCTTGTGACCGTTGAGGTGAAAGCCTGTCAGAAATAGTTAGCTTCTCCAGTGAAACTACTTCTTTGCATCTTAGCTCCAGGTCTTGGTCTGTGTCTGAGCAAGTTCTTTCTTTCCCCTTGTTTCTCTCCTTTTGTTTAGATAAAGCGAGGGATTAGGATAGATTTGCCCCCATAAAGTACTGGTTTGATGGGCTTTTATCCCACCATGTTGCTAAAGCTGTGTAGCCCTTGGATTAGGCCTCGACAATAGGGGCCCTTGTGCTAGGCCGGAGCCTGAGGGCCACAACCAAACACAGGCTTGCAGAAGGACGGGAGGAAACCGACCTGCCAGCTTCGATATGTCAAATGTGCCAGAGGATCTGTTCAGATGACCTGCTTTAGATCTGGAACATGGAACCATGTTGGATTCTAAATTCCCCTTCCCTCCACCCCCCCCCCCCCCCCCCCCCCCCCACACACACACTCCCTACCTCCTACTCAGCCACACCTGAATTATTCGGTCATTGGCTCATGACAATTCTTTGACCCTTTGTCTTTCACTGTATATTTCACTGTATATTTCATCCTTATACAGTCTTTCAAGCTGACTGCAGATTTTTTACGATCCCACTCCCACTTTCTAGTTACTAGACTAGCTGTTAGAAATATGCTACATCCCGTATAGGTAGGAAAACCCCAGCTGAGCAGTTACATGTGTTGTGAAATAACAAACCTGATTTGAATGGACTTCAGGCACAATGCCTTTCACACTATTACATTGCCCGAGGTCCTGAATGTAGATCAATGGTTTCAAAAAGTATGTTTATGCTATTTGCAAACAGAGCAACACATGCTTTTGTGTGTGTGTGTGTCCAAAGATTGCTCTGAAACTGAAGAAATTGAAATTACCCGCAAATAAGACCGTGTTTCCTCCACTGAGCAGATTCTCCAAGGTGAGCTATACTGGATGGAGGAATTATGTATTTGTGAAGTTCAGAAAATCTAATAATTATGGTTAATGGGCTCTGAAACCTTCAACTTCTCATTGGATCTTGTACAAAGTGGCCTTCTTAGACTAGAACATTGAGTGAATTATCGAATGCTGAATGATCAGTCGGTTTAAACATGAATAAATGTAACAGAATGGCATTATTTCGCCTAAGTTTGTTATGCATGGATAATGGACTGCCTAAGTAGGCTTGCTGAGTAGATAAAGTTTTATATCCTCAAAGCAGGCGAGCGTACGTCATTTCGAGGAGATGATTGAGAGCAAAGACGATCCACATCTAGAGGCTTTAACCTGATAAAGTATGAATGCAGTGGAATTGGGGTATGGAGAACAATATGAGCACGAGCTAAATCCATGGAAATCTGAGATGAATTTGGAATATAAGATCTTGGAAAGTGAGCTCTATAAGATGATGATATCTGGAGAAGGGAGGGATGGGAGAGTGGAGGGGGACTGGGAGGAGGAGAGAGTGAGGGGGACAGAGAGTCCTAGAGAGCCTGTGGCTGCACAGTGGCCTAATATCACTCTAATAGTGGTCTCTCCTGACACTTGCTTAAACCCTTCAGACTTGCTGGACATTAGCCCGCATTAGGTTCTGTAAAAAGCTGACTTAAGGAAGAACAGCTGAGAGGAATTCCTTCTCGCTTTAATTGCTTTAGAGACGCTTCCCACAAAGAAACACTGGGCAGATTTACCTCCCGTTTAAATTCTCACTTCCATCGGTTCACAAGTTAATCCGGTTTATGTTCAGGCCCAAATACTCAGTGAAATTGTGCAGACAAAAGACAGAGAAACCTTAAGGTCGGTTTGAGAAGGGAAAAATGCAGGCCTCTTAAAGTTCAATTATCAAAACAAGCGCTTGATAATGGCCTATATATGGCAAATTACTTATTGAAAATCATCGGAGTTGCAGGATATATAGGCAATCATTATTTGTGTCTTTTTCTTTATATTAGGCTATATTGTTATTGTATACGTTTGTTTGATGGCTGTTTTATTTTAATTTCACGAATCTAGAATCGTTAATAGGACCACGTGAAATGTGAAGAAATTGCACCTGTTGCTGCTATTAGGTGATTTTGAAATTTTATGAAGCAAACCCATAACTTTCTCAATTTTACTCGCACTTGCTTGTTCATCAAAATTCAGACTGTAACCTAACCCTAAACACAATAATCATTAACATCATTACCTAGCACAAGTGTAGGTTGCACGTTTTCAATTAGTCTATAATCTCCTTTATCCATAGCAGTGGCAGGTTGCACACATAAGCTTTTCACGTTTGATCAGTCAGTGAGAATTGGACTTATCATAGAAAAAATACTTGCATTCACTGAGTCCACATATTTAAATTGAATTTCTAAGGGGTCTTTTGGATGAGAGCATATTTCAGTCCTTGTCTTTCTAAACTGGTCGGGGTGTGCGAGAGAGCACCCCTTTTTTCACATTGGGCGGTTTTTTGTCTGAAGTCTCAACTTTTGCGGATGAAAATGGCCAAAGATCAAACTGAGTTTAGGATTTCATCCTAACCCCCCCACCCCCCCCCTCCCACCCTCTCAATCTAGGAGAAATTCAACAAAATATGCAAGCTTTTACATTAAAAGGCTACTTTTCTCTGCCCCTAATTCCAGCCTAAACGGGTTTTCTCCAGGAGAAGAAATCTTTTCAAAAAACCTTGAAGAAGAGAGGGGCATTATTGTTTTAATCCTCTTACCAGCAGTCATTTGAAGACAGTTTTTAGAGGCTGAAATGGCGTCTTGTCTCTTCAATCCTAACCCAAATCCTCTGGGGCCAGGAGAGTTACTAAAGGCAGTAGCCTGCATCTATTAGACCTCTCCTGGCCACAAAATCCCCCAAATAGTCCGACAAAAGTCAAAAAGCAAATAAAATCTATGAATGGGTAAAAGCATATGGGGCTAATTCTAAACGTGTAACATTTCAACCTCAAAGTCATTCCAATTCAAACCTTTATTGCGCCAATTATTCAATAAGGGGCTGTGATCTTTCTTGCAGCCCTTTAACTATAAAGTTTACCAACACACTAATACAGGAGGCTGTTAAAAATAATACAATTCATATGGTTTTCCTTAAAGTATTTCTAATTATTTTAAAAGTTGCTTGGAGACACCAAAATGATAATACAGTTGACCTATACACAGCATAAAAAAACGAAGAACAAAAATTAAAGAATATAATTGCAGCCAATAAATAGTCACTAAAGTTTTTATTCACTGAGAGCAAATTAAAGCCAAATGTATCATAGTTATGATTATTAGGCTTTTAGATTTATCCTTAAAGCTTAATATACAAAATTAACATTTGCATAGTAGAAGTGTTTGGATGCTTCATTAATTTTGTCCTGACTTAATAAAGTTATTCATAAGATAATTGATGGTACAAAACAAAGTGAAAGTATAGGGTATAGATAGAGCTAACGATCTAAATCAGGGAAGGCTGAGAGAGATCTGATTGGCACAGGGGAAGACTATCCTGCTTCATGACCTCATCAGGCACTCTTCCTCTTCCTCACCAGACTCTCTTTAAAACCCTTCACACACTTATCAAGACTGCAGGACACACACATTCACACAGAGAGACCTGAGCGAAGAAAACGGACTACTCTTCGAAGAGAGACTATTCGTAGAATTTGGATTTTTAATCTGGAATGTAGAAATGAAGAAATAAGGCAACAAAACTAAGAAACTATTTGGCAGCTTCTTTGGCACCAGATTCTTCTTTAAAGCTTGAGTATCTGGAGAGGTAAGAACTTTCATGGGATGGAAACATGCCGACTGAACCGAGACATATTTGCTTGTATATGCTTTACAATATTTGCTTTTTAAATATGGTTATCTTGACATTTCAGGTGAAAATAAAAAGTCAGTGTTTCATTCGCGGAATAATTGTTATATTTGTCTACTCTGGACTCGTGTTCAAAGTAGGTATAATAATTCTGTTCGGATTTAACGTAATTTATTATCAATAATCTAGAGCATCATCAACTATAATAACATCCTATTGTTGAACTGATTCATTATTTTCAATTTTCCTACAAATGATATCTATCATGCTGCAGGGTGCACGGTGCCTTGAAAACATTTAATTTATACAATTTCCTCAACATGACAATGTGTCTGAATTTATCCACAGCCAAATAATCTGTCATAATTCAAAAGCAACACAAACAAGCGGCATTTTTACAATTAATACACACTCTCTAACTTTATTCTCACTGTTTCTGTCGCTGTCTCTCTCGACACACATACACACACCTATATATTTTACGTGTCAAGGCTGATGATGAATTAATATATTTGCAGTTGAAACCTATTTGCTCCTACATTACACAGGAACCCAACTGGGGATCCCCATGAATATTTCCCAGATTTATCATACATCTGTGCCCCTGGTAGCCTGGGGGGACTGAACTGAGACCCTCTACAGATTGAAGGAAACTGTTCCCATTCAACTACTCTGCCAGCAGTGTAAATATTTTGCACCTGCTATCCAGCATGATGCAGTGGTTACTGACATCCATAGCTTTACTAAATTCGTTTAAAAAAAAGACATACTATCTTTGATCTGCCTTTAGAGAAGCAGTATACTACAATTTTACTATAGGCTAAATTTAAGCATTTGCCTTCATAGTCTATTAACATTAATTACTTCAGGGAATGTTATGCTTAATTTAGAGATAGTCTATCATTGATTGATCCTGCATGATCAAAATAAACATAATTACAGTAATATAGCATGCTGTGTTGATGATGATACAAATTGACATAATTCGATTTGTAGGACTCCCTTAAACTGATTTATTTAATACTTGATTGTCTCTTGGGCAGGGCTATAAACCATATTTGCCGTGACCTAAATGTGATCGAGCCTAAATGTGGTCAAAAGTGATTTTTCACTTAGGTCCTAAATTATTTGTAATAAAAAATAGAATATACAGGCTAAAGACAGACGTTTTTAAATTTTTACAGTGTTTTGTTAACCCCACAAAATATTAGTCTTTTATTTTATACAAATGACCGATATCAAGCCTTCAATTTAACTGACTGAACTCAGTTAAAAACTGAGACAAAACACAGACTTCCACATGGACAACGTTTTTCAGCTGAAACTATTAATGGTCTATTTTGTTGATAGGGCTATAGATAGACGTAAATAGGTTAAGAAAGATAGTGTTTTAACCTAATCAACCTAATCATGACCAATTTTTCTATTGTATTTTTGTAGTCCATTGCAATCATGAAATCAGTATAACCTTATAATTATCAAACCAATGATCCAAATATTTTTTTTATTCGAGTTGTCCCTATTTCAAACGGGCTATCAACATCAGTTTCCACTTCAGGGTTCAGATAACACATGAACTCCTAATTATTTCACAAGGACCAGTGCCTGGAGGTATAATGCACCGACCCCCATATGGATTGGATGGTTAAATAGCAGCTTTCGGCAGGAAAACAGTCTCCACTGTGATTATGCAGTTTTTAAGATTATTGATTCATGTCATATGCTTTTTTAACGCTCTCATTAAACGGGTAAACCTACTAGATTTTCACCTGTTGCATCCATGCATGTATATATTTAGGTTGTCTTTATGTATTGATAATCAACTGCCATGGTTTCACTATGCACCTGCAAAAATAAGATGAATTTTACGATCTAAATAGTAACAAACACCCTTCACCCTCTTTTCTTTTAGGGAGGGTTCGTCATGCAGCACTATGGGGTGAACGGATATTCGCTCCACGCGATGAACTCCCTGAGCGCCATGTATAACCTTCACCAGCAGGCGGCGCAGCAGGCCCAGCACGCGCCTGACTACAGGCCGTCCGTGCACGCGCTCACACTAGCGGAGAGACTTGCTGGTAAGAACTGTTTGCACATTTATTGTAGAGGGTCTTTTTCTGTTGTTGATGATGATGTTGCAAAGTATTTCTCAGCAACCAAGATGATGAATCGATGATCATATCCCCTTTTGAAGAAAACAGCGCTTGAAATGTGATTTAGATTCATGAATTCTTCTCCGTGACCCACGCCTCAATTAAATCGGCCTTGTTTCTTTTTTTCCTCAACGGCTGCACATTTCAAGACATCATCCTCGAGGCCCGATATGGCTCCCAGCACCGGAAGCAGCGGCGCAGTCGCACGGCGTTCACTGCCCAACAGCTCGAGGCCCTGGAGAAGACCTTCCAGAAGACTCACTACCCTGATGTGGTGATGCGTGAACGGCTGGCCATGTGCACGAACCTGCCCGAGGCCCGTGTGCAGGTGAGGACTTGGGGCAACTTACAACATAGTTGTAGATGAAAGATACAAGTACACAACAATGTTTGTATTTTAATTAACAAACAAACAAACAAATATATATATATATAGTGGTGTCCTCTGTCAGCCTACATTGATCATATGTTCAGGTAATGTGTTGCAAAAAAATAATAACTTTTTTTAATGTAAAGATACATTTTATCTCTTGCAAAGGTGTGGTTCAAAAACAGGCGAGCCAAGTTCCGTAAGAAGCAACGCAGCCTGCAGAAGGAGCAGCTGCAGAAGCAGAAGGATGCAGCGACTGACGGCTCTCAGGAGGAGGGCAAGACCGACACGACGGCAGCCGCCATCCCTGAAACCCGCGTCCCGTCTCCCCCCTCGTCCTCCTCGCAGTCCGAGGCCGAGAGGCTGGCCTCGCAACCCCAGCCGGGGGAGATGAGCGTGGAGGTGAACGTTACGTCCCCAGAGCCCTCGGACAGCGAGTCCGCTGCGGAGGACAATGGCGAGCGAGAGGAGGAGCTGAGGGATGAGAGCAGGCCGGACATGAGGGAGGAGTCACTGGGGGAGGCGGGGCAACAGACAGGAAATGGATCCCCGTCGTGCAAACGCCTCAGCCCTATGCCAGGTGAGAGCTCTTTTTTCAGTCACACGGAAACGACACTTAAAAAATAAAAGAAATGAAGAACTATTCTTTAAAATGCCTTTTTTTTTTACTATGTGTACTTTCAGTACACGTCTTTTAAACGTATTTTCTCTGTTTGTGCCAGACTCTCCGCTAGGCTCCCCCACCCTCCCTTCCTCCAGTGGTGTGGGCAGTGGAGGCCTGACCCAGAGCAACTCCTACGCCTCCTCCCCTCTCAGCCTCTTCCGTCTCCAGGAACAGTTCCGTCAGCACATGGCCGCCACCAATAACCTGGTCCACTACCCCTCCTTCGACATGGGCGCCCCCACGCCCCCGCTGCCCTACCTGGGCATGAACGTCAACATGCCGCCCCCCCTCGGCTCGCTCCCCTGCCAGTCTTACTACCAGTCCTTGAGCCAGGCCCAGCAGCTGTGGAACAGCCCCTTGCTCCAGCCTCAAGGCAGCTCGCCCGGGGGGCTCAACAGCAAGACGACCAGCATCGAGAACCTGCGGATGAGGGCCAAGCAACACGCAGCTTCCCTGGGCCTGGACACGCTACCTAACTGAGTGGCGGCACACACGCATGACGCGTGTTACACCACCCCCCACACTCCCCTGCCCCCCCCCCCCTGTACCACCACTGACCTCATAACTACAAGGACATTAACTCAGCACTGGACATGCTACAAAAATACTACGATATGGGGAAAGAAATCGATGCTGTCACAGATATCAGCTTGGGAATGTTGACTTTGAATAGTTATCAGAATACTGTAAACAGAACACTGCATCTCTCCCCACACCCCCCATCCTCCCCCGCCTCACTCCCGCCCCCGTGTTCTGGTCTAGATGCATTATGTCAACACGCGCTCTCCTGCCACCATGTACCTGCATTTGGTGGATACCCCTCAGACCTGAAATAGCACTAGAGGCCGACAAGCTTTGCATGCATCCTGAATGAAGGATTACAGCTGAACAAACACGAGAAAAAAAACACACGAAAAAGGACAGGTGAAAGATGACCACTGGCCACGTCGATCGCTCGCAGGTCCTGTTCGATCTCAAGACCCACAATGCACTCTGACGATGCCTGGTTGCTTTGTGTCTCTGCTGTCTTACCTGCAACAATCCATTCAGTGTTGTAAATACCCCCCCACCCCCAACCCCCCCCCCACCCCCGTGTTTGTTTCCATATGCCTGGTTACTGGTTTAGCGAGTGAATCCATGTCTCCTGTAATGTTAAGGGGTTTAGAAGGACTCAAGCGATTTTCAAATTGTTACATTGTGGCTTTATGCAAAAGGACAGTGGAATGTTCCAAATCTCTGTGGGGGGTGGGGGGGGGACAATTCAAGAATATTCCATGGAACCCTGAGGAGCCAACAACATGAAGATGTTGGAAGCACACCTGGTTCTTGGTTATCTTCACCTAGAAGCCAGTTTATTCTTACCAAAACAACAGAGAAGGAATTACGGCAAACCTGGCTGAAACTAAATGTACTTCATCATTGTAGATCCCAGAAATGTATTTCTCAATTGTTTACTTAAATGTAATTTATCTGTTTAAATGCAAGGGAATAAACCACAAATATAAAGTAGACCGAATGCTTTATTTTATACGATAGAATTGATTCAGGTTCAACAGCCAATAGTTGGACAGTCTTCCATGTCTAGAGGAGCTCGGAGGGGCGAGGATGATCTGTGGTTGGCTGCCAGGTGAGGTCAGCCAGATCAGGTCAGAGGGCTGATTGGCTCCTGATTGGCTCTTGAGTCTGGACAAATCCAAGCACACACCTACTGTGTGACATCACCACTACAGCAGCAAATATGGCCTTTGGACAGAACAGACTCCACATATATTAATACTGTTCCAGCCTCCTTAATGAGGTTGGTAATTAGGTTGAGAGGCAACTGCAGGAATTATATTGAATTATAATTTGTAAACTTAACAGAAAGGCAGTCTTCGGAAAAGAAACAAGGTCATAAATATTGCATTGTAACAATTGAGTGGATCCATGCACATCGATTGCTAATGGAGCCACATTTCAACACAGGCACAAACACACACACTCTCTCTCTCGTTCTCTCTCACTCACTCACACTGACACACACACCACAAGTCCTTGCCACTTGTTCACCCAATGCAGAGCAGCTAATCCTAAATGAAATGGCTGAAGAACAGTGTCAAGCTCTAAAGAGCCCCCCCTCTCTGCTCCCCCTCTCCCCCCCCCCCCCCCCCCCTCTGTCAGCCAAGGTTTGGCTCTACCGAAACAGAATGCTTTGCCATAAGAAGATTACCTTTGGTTGGGATATTGATGGATTAAGTAAGAATAGAATAAGATGAAATAGAACTGAAAAGGGGTTCCTAGAGTCAGCAAATTTCAGACACCTGTTTTTATCCTGTCCTCTACCTCTGCCGGTCCTCAACAACCCAGAAGAGAAAGATTCTGGTCCTGCCTCATCGGGGAGATTGCAACTTAGAACACATTATTATAGCAACAACTTTCCTAAAATGTAACAAAATGTTTGGATGTTGTAAATAAATATTAAATCCCTGCTCACGCTGTCAGAGGTTGTGTGTATGTTTGTGTCAGAGTGTGTTGTGAATCCGGTTGTGTATTCCTGTGTACACATATACGTGTGTGTGCGTGTGTGTGTGGATGGTGCTAAGCCGTTGAAGGTTTCCAGGAGCTCTTTGATGTGTATCTGGGCAATGCGCTGTTAGAGGGATTTTCCTAGTTGACAGCTTGGAGAATGTGTGGAGGAATTGCGATGCCAGCAGGCCAAAAGAATGCTGGAAACGGGATTAGGATCATATTCTGGCAGCGCCTGTCACCTCATCAATGGGCTAAGGTTTCCTCAGTGACAGGCCTCCTTCTCTGCCCCGGCTAAAACCTTTAGTGGGACCATAAAGGGGGTGAAAACAATGATTGAATGGTGTGCTATGATTTCTGTGCTGGGCTTGCTCGGGGGCCATTGTGTTGGGAGGTCTGAAGAGGGGGTGGGGGGTGGGGTGGCAGCGTAGAGGCGGTGGTGGTGGTGGGGTGGGGTGGGGTGTTGATGCAGAGGGAGGAGTGGGGGGTGTAGGGGATACAGAAGAGAGTGGGGGTGAGTGGAGGAGGGGGGGGGGGGGGGCTGGGGGTCCTGGCCCGGGTGAATGACTGGTCGTTCTGGGAAGTTTACACCCAAATCCTATTGGCTTTGCGTGGGGAGGTGACAGGGAGAGAAGCAGGGTGTTCCTCGCCCCCCAAGAGGAGACAACATCCACCTAAGGAGCAGGTAGAGAAGGAGGGGGAGCAGCACAGAGCCCTGTGGTGCGCCGTGTCTGGAAAGATTGTGGTTTCCCCCCGTATATAATTTCCTTGTAGCGATGAGGTTAGGCAGCGCTTGTCTTGGCTCCACAAGGGAAAGCCCCTTTGCCATCGCTCTGCAGCTAACGCCAAGCATGTCTATCATGTCTGTGATGTGGTGCTTGTAGAGGCCTCTCTGATTGTCACACACTACTGGTGCCGTGATTAAAATGTAAAAGCGCAAAGCAGTCCGGTAGATCAAACACTTGTAATGTTTTCCAATCTTTAGCGTGATGTGTCAGAAAAAAAATGTAGGGCTCCTATTTTGGTCCCAACTCTCTTATAACATTTAAATTGACATTTTATTCCTTTAGCAGCATTCATTAACATTATGACTATTTTCCTGGGATGTTAGAATAGCTGTTTCTTTCACCAGGGTCTGTGAGCAGTTTCATCCAGCAGTACTGATAAAGAGTAAGACATGCTGAACCTGTTCTGGTATGCAGCACAGTCTGCTCACCCATGTGAAACAATACTTTCACAATGCAGGAAAGAGTTGGCGACAAGTTATATAATTCCAGGAATTACAGGCCAGCATGCAAATGTTAAATCCCTCTCTCTTTCTCCAGAGAAGTGGATGAGACAGGCCTGTATCTGCAGGCTTCACTCTGGCTCCCAAAGACGCTCTCCATTCTCCCCCTGACTCGGGTGATAATCCTGACACGCACTGTCTGCAATTTTTACTGTACGTGTTTAAGCGCATTTGCAGTGCATTTATCTCTCCAATGTAAACCAATTTGGCTATAAGGGCCTTGGGCCAAGCAAGCCCTCGGCGGGAAGAAAAGAAGAGGAAAAAAAACTCAAATCTAGCAGATGTGTACAGAAGGAAGATGGTGAGGTGGTCTGGGGTGGTGTGTGTGTGTGTGTGTGTGCGTGTGCGTGTGTGGGGTATGGTTGGGGGTGGGAGGTGTCATTGATGAACGCCTGAAAGTAGCAGCGAGGAGAAGCGGAACCATCCGGAAAATAGAGCGTCCCTTGTCCGGAGGGTAAGCTTTTCAAACTCGGGGATGGGGAGGGGCCCTCAAAGCGCGCTAGAACCTGGATCACGGAATTGTTGAGTCACAGAATCTGAGCAAATCATTGGAAGCTCCTAGCTAATCCTGTCATAGAAAGATTGGTAGGCATACATATACAGATCCCGGCCCCATAGAAAAAGCCTGGCGCCTGCTGCATTGACAGGCTTCCTGTTTGATACCGCCTGTACACCTGTATCAGCTGTCTGCTAATCTCCCATTGCCCTCCCTCCTCCTCCCCAGCATGCTAGCTTTCTCATCGGGCAGTAATGGCTGGTGAAATGGCCCAAAGTCCCTAGAAGCTGTCAATCTTTTTCCCTCTCTTGTCTCCTAGAAGTATCTATCTGGTCGCAGAGGCAGAACTCATCACTTTCATTACTCGAAGGTAGGGGCTCCTGCTGTGATCTTCAATCCTACTGCATTGGAAAGACTATAGGGCTCCCTGGCCCCTGAAATGGCACATTAAGACAGAATCATCCTAGTTTTAGTTGGGGCGATATCGACTGTTATTGGTTTGCACCCAAGCAAGGTGTGGATATGTTGGGATGGCTTTTGAAGTGCCTGACCTTATAGCCTCCGGTTCCTGTAAACGAGGTGTTTGGTTCTGTCACCAATGAGACGTTTCAAGCGAGGAAGGGACCTGCCAGCGTTCTTCGATGTTCCACGCTGGCAGATATCTTGGAGATGATTGGTTGAGGCTGTCCCCGACACTGACTTCCTCTTTCTCAGATTCCCCTTTTTTCCACCCAACTCAATTGTAGTTTAACTCTTTTTGCTAAACAAAAAACTTGTGTTAAGGTCATCCTTAGGGGCATGTTATAAAAGTTATTTACTTTTAATATCCACTGAGCTCAATGGCAAAACCGAATACTACCTCATACGTACAGTCTTGTAGCCGATGTACATTACGGGAAATACACCACTGACAGTATAAACTGTTGCACTAATATTTCGCAATCACTGATTACACAGTTTAATCGTTGGAAATGTGAGCATGTGTTTAAGTCGCTGCCGATGTACGCTGGAAAAAACCCCACAGGGATTTGCGAAACAATGTCAAGTTTCTCAGAAGACCAAGGGTTTCTTCGCTACTTCTTAATGCTTAATGCTCCCTGACTGAGTGGCACAGCTGGAGTCGGCCTCCTCTCTCCATGGGCCTCAGATAATGCTAATAACGACCTCTCAATTCCAACTCTACTCTTCTCCTAATGTTTCATCCTCAGTCCAACACACAGGCCCGCATCTCCATTCAGTAATGGAACAGCGACGATGGTATTCAAGGTTGTAATGGGAAAACAAAACCCATTGTCCCTAATGGCCTCCGATCCCGGGAGAGTTCGGAAGAAGAAAAAAATATTTAATTTATGTAAAACCAAATGAAACACATATTTACAATACTTGAGGGTAAACACACGATGCAGACATGAAGCAGTGGCCTTGCAGATGGAAGCGGTATGTGTCATTAGGTCTCTCTATCAGAGTTCTCCTGTAATGGAGCCGCCATAGTCATCTTTCAAACGTGCGTCAGAAATGATCTCCACTCATACAGAGGTGGAACAGAAAGGAGGCCAGAGGCAGCATGGGAAGGGAAGAGCAGGTTAATCTGACTGTTTCACAACAGTTTATACTCTCGGATAAAGTATGAATACACTTATATATACTTTAAACCACTGAAACTTTTAAAATACTACAGTATTTGAATACCAGACACCCACATACCTATGCCTGTATTAGGTATGAGTACTACAGAATAGGTGGGGAAGAGGAAAGACTAAACACACATTTCTAGAGGGATTACAAGAGACGACACGTTAAGAGAAGTGAGGATAAAGAAGTCGTGAGTGAAGCCGCAGAAGTGAGAGAAACGAAACATTGCGGGACGAGGTCAACAGTTCAAAAGGTGAACTTCAAAAAAGCAAAGCACCGCCAAGTCCACAGAAAAGGCTGTATCCAAACAGGGCACCATTGTTAAGATACCATCACAAGTTACCATTATACCCATATGATACCTCATGCATGAAAGGGGTATGTGCGTACCTACGTGTGTGTGTGTGTGTGGAGGGGGGGGGTACCTCTGGGGTACCTCTCAGACAAATGAACGAGCTCATTCACTTCCTCCTCGTAGCATCCACTCACCTGTACATCTGCTGAGGAATAACTAGCGACAGTGATCTAGTGATGATGGCATTGGCCATCGTTACCATGGGGCAGGGTTCTTCAAATGTTCATTTAGGACATTTAAAGTACCCATTTAATTCTAATATGTCTGTTGCCATACATATTATTCACGTATCTATAAATGTCTGTTTTAGAATGTCATGCCTTGGATTTCCATAGATCCAGTGGGAAAAATGTTGCATCCGAATGACATGCACACAAAGGTTTTCTATATCGATGTTTTAATTTCTAATAAAATATCTATCCAACGATGTGGATAGATTTCACTACAACTAGTGCTCACTACTCACTATTACACTATTATTATTTTTTAAATCAACAGCTATCAACAGTATCTCAATACATATAATTTGCATATAAGTCAAATATGGTTAGATACCTTGGTACTTTCAGTACCAACTCATCTCTAAATGTATTCTTCCAAAATGTATGATTTAACATGATCCAATATAAAATGATCAATTATATTTTAGTATTTTTCCCAATGAGATTAGTAAATTTATTATCAAAGTGTAGTAAAAATTTGAATTTAACCTCAAACCACATTGTATCGATATGGACAATATCATTAAAAAATAGTATTGTTATTTTATTAATCAAAATACAATTACCATTTCTGGTAAATAATTAATCTTGGTTAATAATGTTTTCACTGATATTCAAACTGACAGTGAAAAGGCCTTTTGCCTATATTTGCCCTCTTTCCTTTATCAAGTCGTCTGAAATATCTTGTTTCGTGGCGCATAATCGTACAGTATTATTGTATTGAAAGCGCTTCACTTCTCTCCATCCTCACTTGTTCTCCTTGACCAGCGTCTCGACCTCCTTCATGAAGCGCAGGCACAGTTCATCCTGCCAGGGCAGAGACACACACTGTACAGCCACAGGCAGGCCCACAGCACCACTCACTGCCTGCAAACACACACACACACACACGGGTCACACGCAAATGCCTTTAGTGTGTTGAATAGGCCACTGCCTCCCTCTTCTGGTCAAAATTTAGACTCACGTACAAACGTTTTAACCAAGAATTGGTCTGGTAACCCAGAGGTCTAGACTGAGGCTATGTGAAAACTAAGCATAAGTCAAATATCTGGTAAACCAAAAAAAATTACAGGTTTCGGTCAATCCAACTAATACCTTTTTTTAACCTTAATTTAACCAGACATTAAGAACTCTTATTTATCAATATGGCCCTGGCCAGGTGTTTTAGTCACCTGAGGTGAAATGACAAACATCTGCCAGATCAAACCTGTGAAACATGGAAGTTTTGAAAGATAAAACCAGACCT
Organism: Protosalanx chinensis; assembly: GCA_030340685.1. Lineage (NCBI taxonomy): Eukaryota > Metazoa > Chordata > Actinopteri > Osmeriformes > Salangidae > Protosalanx > Protosalanx chinensis. The sequence continues at coordinate 9,690,654 of CM059336.1, forward strand.
TCACAAACTGTTTGTCCCAAGGATCACCAAAGTGCCCCTTATAGTGTTTGAGCTCCTCTTCATCCTCATCAGTGACCTTAGACACAGGGACAACCCCAGCTGGGAAATTGAGCATATTGTATATAATAGTGTAGGACACCGCACCTGAAAGGGATGATGGAGAGAGAAAGAAAATGATTAAATTTCCCAAACATATTTCACGTAACTATTTCAGCTTCGGTTTGTTACACATTGGCCCAATCACCTCAAGAAAACTATGCCAAGGACAGTGGTTTGAAATACATGATGAAACAATTCATTTTGAACTAAGGCATTTCAAACCCCTGGCTAGTGTCCGATATCAGGTAATAAAACGCTACACGCTAGGCATCAAAGGGAGGAATACGATGTCTTACATGTGAGCTTCCCACAGTTGTTAAAGTTGAAGGCCGGCCCAAGCATCGGGCAGAGCAACACGTCCATCTCACACTTCCTCCACTCAGCTATTACTTCCTGGCGGTATTCCTTTGTGATACACAATAGATACACAATAGATACACAATAGACTGAACAATTCCATCTCAACGTCCCAGAGCCCTATGCCTACTTGATGGGAAGTTAACAGTTATTGATTGATTGATTGATTGATTAGCGGTCAAAGGCAGAGATTTACAACAGCATTTTGCTATGGATTTTACTGATTCATATTCACCTCTATAGCTGCCTGAGTTTTCCACATGTCCTGTACAGAGCTGTATCACAAAAAGTGGCAACATTCATTTCTGATGGTTAATACTTGTTATACAAAAAGGACAGCTACAAAAACATATTTTTGTGCCCTTACAGCTTTTGAAGTGTGTGTCTGTGTGACATGATTATATTGCACAGAGTGGCGGTGTAGCATGTCACAACACAACTAGAATCTGTCTGTTACACTGTACGGCATGTCTGTTGTAATGCCTAAAGCAAATGAAAAGAACCTGAACTTGTTAGTCCACTGTGTGTGTGTGTGTGTGTGTGTAGCACGATCGTCAAGGTTCAGGTGCAGTTCTGTGAGCAAATAGAAATCCATATTTGACACGTGTTCATCATGGGCGTGTTCAAATAACATTGGATTCGATTCTCACCTAAGACCACAAGTGACTTTCAGGGAGGTAGCTATCCGAGGATACTGGAAGAGAACACAAAGGTATTTACTTTGCGGAATAGGTCAGAATTTGCAGAGAAATAATCTGCATAGCCACTGAAAATGTTCGTTTGTGAAAACCCCCACAGCGAAAACTAGAGACGGCTGAATTTCCACGTTTGTGCCCGGTGTAATAAGTGAACTCCTACCAGAGGCTTGAGGAGAAGAGCAAGAATCTTTTTCACAGGGTGGGGTAGACGGTACAAAATAGTCTGTGGTCTCAGACAAGGGTCTATTGGACCCTCCTTCCTGAAACAAGTCACAGAACACAGGCCATTAGAAGTACATTTGACAACTACTTTCAGCTCTACGTTGACAGAAAATGCTTCCACGGTTGTTGAAAAGGGAAATGAAATGTTGGATGTTGAAATGGTTGGCATGGCTGTGATTCTGTTGTTCAGGCAGACTCGTGTTTAACCATCTCTCTGAGGAATTTGATTGACTCACATGTGGCTTAGAATGGTGCTGCCTCCATCTCCAAAGATACCCAAGATAATAAGCTCATGCACGGCATAGCTCAACCTGGGACAACTGTAAGGCACCAACTGCATACACATGTTGTGTGTGTGTGTGTGTGGGGGTGGGGGTGTGTGAGAGAGAGAAAGAGAGATAGAGTGAGAGATAGATGTCAAAGAAGACGAATATGAACATTAATCATCGTTTGTTATTGGATGTTAAGCCTGCTCGAAGCAGCGGCATTAAGATGCTAGACTGGAGTTGCAGGGCTGTGGTTAGATGTACCGTGTGTCCAGCCTTCTCTAACAGAGCCTTGACCTCCCTCACACCTCTTCTCATGCTAGGAGATGCCATTTGGTAACCATCGGTTTCAAAGTAACCGATCCGCAGTGGCTTGGAAGACTCGTACATCTGAAATAAGCATTCCATTACGTGGTGAAGGTAAGGAAGTCTGTAATGAGTGAATAGCCTCCTTATTCTAGTATTACCCTTTCTTGACCAATGATGTGTCGCATAGATGTTCAATTCATGGTTATATTTTATATTGAATTCTCCATTTATCATACTTTCTTATTCATTAAGGTAAGTCTAATGAGTAATACTGCATTGAATGATGGTGACCCAACTCATATAAAACCCATGAGGATCTCACCTGCTGGTTGAATGGGACAGGTGGCACAGTGGGGTCCAGTTTGAACAAGTGATCACAAAGCAAAGCCTGCATACAGAGAGCCAAGCTGTCCACATCTTGTGCCATAGGCCCGGAGGAAAACAACACTACGAACAGAGACAACACAACACCAAACAGCTCAACTGGACAGTGAGCATCACTGAGAGGGAAGGAAGAAGCTGGACAAGTTCATCAAGAAGTCCAGCTCAGTCCTGGGCTGCGCTTTGGACTGGAGATGGGCGACAGACGGGTCCTGGCAAAGCTGACATTTAAAGGACTAATAAAGGAATTTCTTCTTATCTCTCATCACCTTACCTGCTGTCTGGCCTTTGCTGCAGCAATCAATGCCTCGCGCACTGCAAAAACATGAAATCCATATATGATATGAACCAAGGAGCGGCTTGTACTACAAATAAAGTTCAGCATATCAACTATGAGCGAGTTGGTGTGAAAGGGGGTGAAGCACCATAAGACCATTCGCAAACATGTCTCCCTGTCTAACACACCTGCACATTTCACACCCGATATGCAAACTATAATGTTTGTAAATGAATAAGAATAATGTATAAATGTAAACCAGGCTCAGACCAAAACATGTTTTTTTTGGGCAAAGTAAAACAGGAACAACAAACACACAACAAAGTTTACTGTGTCTCCTACGATTGGTGACGTTAAATCGAAACCCTGCTCGATACAATCACATGTTAAACACAACTCTAGTTTGTTACCGACTAAGTCTAGATGCTAAAGGTCAGACAAGTTATGATGTTATCACATTTTGTGTGTCCAACCACCATAAACAACTCACAGTTACGACCACGTCTAAGAGCCTTAAACTTTGGAACCTGGCTATGACATAACAAACTGACTTACCTCAGCCTAGAAGAAGTTGGCTTCAAACCGCAGATTCCACAGAAGGATGATGGGATACGGATGCTGCCCCCAATGTCAGTGCCCAAGCCCAATAGAGCACCCCCTCCTCCAATCAGAGCGCCCTCACCACCGGAGGAACCGCCCGGGGTCTTCAGAGGATTGTGAGGGTTCACAGTTTGCCCAAAAATGGGATTACTGCAGTCATAACTGGATATGAAGAAGAAGATAAAGGAAGTGTGTCATTCAGGTTCTACCTAAGGCCAATATGTTCTTACAGTGGTTAAAAGACAAAACACCATGTTCTACAAGTGTGTAGTAATAATTTATAGTAGGTCTGCTATTCCACTGCTGAGCGTTTAAGATTATTTGGCCAGAAATTAATAAAAGAAGAAAATACATATTTGGTTGAGTATTACTTCAGAAGGCTTTGGGGAACGTTGGTTTTGGCAAAGGGAATGGCTCCTTGCATCTTTAGAACCTTCACTAACACACTGTCCTCTGGAACAGGCTGGTGCAATTTACAGACCACACCACAGGTGGAATCATGACCCTATATGCACAGGAAAAAAACTATTAGGTATATAAAGGTATATCGCTTTGGATAAAAGCGTCTGAAAATGAATAAATGTATGTTTATTAGGTATATTATATTAGGTCGACCTTCTACACTAAATTATGAAGATATCTCCTTGAAACTGCCACACCTTTCCAGAGCGTTGCCATGTCAACTTGGTCTAAATGTTCCTACCTTGATTCCCACTTGTTCTTTGATGCTCATGGGGACACCATAAAGAAGACCTTCCTTCCTGCTGCCGATATTTTTGATCTCGTCAAAACTTTCCAGCAGGATCTCAGTGCAGCAATTGATCCTCTTGTTCACCTCCAAGGTCTGTTTGGAAACAGTGTCAAGTGAATGAGGGGGGCAAATTTTGCATTTTTGTCATCATGTGTTAAGTAAGTTTAGGCTCATTAAAACAGTGCAGTTCAGGCCACATACTACAAGTCAATGAATCATCCTGAAGTGTGATCATTTAAAAAACATGTTGGTTAATCAATGACTTGAGTTACTTTTAAACTGGTAAGATGTTTATAGCCCACCTTTTCCATGTAGGCATGGAGCACACTTTCAGGAGTGAGGGAGCCATCTTTGAGCTGCTTGATCAACTCAACCATTGGCAGGGAAATGATCTGAGAAGTGTCTGTGTCAGAGTGCTGCAAAAAAATACATAAATAGAGGATTAGTACGAAATTGACTGTAAATGGAGTGTTCACGAACCCCTGTAAAATATTTTACAATGTTAAAACTTTATTTAACTCACATACTGCACATACATACACTGCCAGGCAAACTTTTAGACACACCCACACATTCAAATGTATGAGGAAATGTGTGCAAACTTTTGACTGGTGTATTTACACATACATATTGCTTGATCAGAGTCCCAGAAATGACGACAGAGCAGGTCTACAACTTTTTACATGTTGCTTGCGTTTTACATTTCGTTTAAGAAAGAAATGTAGTATTATTTTGTTTCAATAAGATTCTCAACGAAGCAAAAATCAATGAAAACCTTGAGGACATGTACAATTTTCAACAACAAAAATATTTCTTCCACATCTAGCACCCCCTTGTGTACGATTGTTGTTATATTTTAGTCATATGTGTAATTGAAGATATGTAATAATTTTGTGTAAAAATAAATAAATAAATGGCTTTTGTGGTTGATCAGAGCCCCGGAAATGAACAGGTCAACATGTTGACACACTATATGGTAGCTGTAACTGGACACTGCGTGGTTGTGAATAACAATTGACCACCAGATGAACAACCACAACAAATGCAACACTAGTCACTATTTTGTTCTATGTCAAAGGTCATCCTGCTAATATTATGATGCAGCACTACAAAAAACAATGTTATGCATATAGGCTACTGCGTCAAAAAGTCACAGTTTCAGCTAGACTAGACTTTGCACAAACCTGACCAGATCAGACGTATATAAAAAATAAACAGTAAAGAGTATTAAATTCGTGTTTGCTGGATTGCATTACCGAGTCCATGAACTGGCTGACGGCATACGCGGCCTGCTGTAAACTTGCATCTCTCCTGGTTCTTGCTTTCTGAATGTCCTTCTTTATTTGTTGATTTCGCAGCCATTTAAAGAACATGACAATGCCAGTCGCTCCGCATGCTGCAGCTGTCAGCACTGCCACCCAACTGGTCTCCACCCCGAACAACACAAGGGTGGTGTCCATATTTCCACTGATACAGAGCTTTACCCGAAGAGGTCCTTACTTTTCTGACTTGTGCGGCAGACCAGCAGTAGACCACTGCTTTTGTATAAACGCTAGGGGTGTAGGCAGCACCACGGACAAGATTGTTCCCAAAATGTTCCAAGCTGAACAGAGTGTGAAATCAGCAATTTTTTAAAATATATAAACGAGCATAAACGATGCTAACTACTACGTGCAATTTTCTTTCGTGCATTAACTTGTCTGTATGTCACTCCTTATTCTTGACGGAAGCCACCGCCTAAACTCAGACTGACCCTCCCCCAATTATGTGCAATGTTGATCTTAGATCATGATCACTAATACTTTGTATTATACTGCTTCTTAACTGTACTTTATATTTTTACCTGCTACTCTTCAGTACTTTAATGTACCCTGCTGCTATTTCCTCACCGCAGAAGAAATAAAGGATTTATTATCTTATTTTATGAGTGTTCCCATAACTGTCTCACATACCATTACAGTAAATAAAAAGTATTAAATATACTAATAGCATAAGAGCTTTATCTTGGTAGTGAGTTATTAGAGCCTTTTTAGAGACTTTGTCCTCCTGTGGAACATCTTGTCCTGTCAGTAACAGACACACCATACGACATTTCATGACATAATCCTAACTGTTGACGTTGACATTTGAGCCAATAGTTGTCCAATCAGATGACATTTTGACATTGAATGTATAATTTATTCACATATAGAACAGATACAGTGTACTTAAGATACAGCACAGATCCATACTGGGACCTGTTAAAACCATGATCTTGTCACAGAAGTAATATAACTACATCTGACGGGGAGCCTTTAATGTCAGGAAATCACAGTCACTTCACAGAATGGAAAACCCTGTGCGCCACCTAGAGGAAAAGAGTGGAACATGAGCTTCAATTAAAACAGGTACAATTGTACATAAAGACGAACATTTATCTGCATAAGAAGAAAAAAAACAAAGACAAACGTTGCATGCACGTCTATGCGTTAATTGCTTTCCTTGAGCTCATTAACATTCCCTGCACACCTACATACAATTCAGGGTGGTTTACCAAGGAACTGCATCCATCGCTCAAACATAGATTTGAACATCTATTAACGCCATCCCTGACATTGAAATGCACAGGAAAGGCCTGTGTCTCATCTCAGACCAACTCCTATGTGGAAGCTGAGGTTGTTGCTTTGACAAGTGGCTTCATCACCAACATGTCTTCTGAATGGCTATTAAGAAGGGCCACGATCTTTTTTTCACCAGTCTTATCTTCTTAAATCTCCACACATGCAGGAGTTTTTGTGGATTAATATGAGGTTTTACATTGACCGTTTACAGTGCTGTGCCACTCTTAACAGCTCAACAAAAACATGTGTTTTCCATCACAGGGGTCTTTCCCTACCACAGTACAGTACAGTCCCCCTGCTCGCTCTCTCAGAGGTTATGCCAGCAGTTATAAAGGCCATACTTAACGCACACAGTGATCGCGGGCATGAAGGAAGTCGAACAGCTCCTCTGTGCAGTCCTCTTCTGTCTCCGACCTGGAGCCCACCCTGTTCGCACAAGCTTCCAGCCTCTCCCTCGTGTGGACGCAGTGATCCGACTGCTCGCACTTCTGCCTTACGGTCTCCAGTGGGTCCTTGAATGACGAGTCAAAAGCGACAGGTTAACCGGCTAGTGACAAGCCTGCTAGCAACAGACAGGATACAGGTACAACACAGACTTAACACTCGTCTGTAAGACTTCTGGATCAGCTTTATTTACCAAGTTAGTTTGCACAAATAAGGACTTTAAAATGACAGTAAAGGTGCACACCAACATCAGAGATTTATATAGAAAATGTACAACAGTATCTGAATAATTCTTACCACCATGTCCTCTTCCTCTTCTTCCTCCTCTTCCTCAGCCTCTTCAGCCTCCTCTTCCTCCTACAAAAACAAACAGTAACACTTATTAGCCATCCAGCTACTTACTTCAATACTACTACTTCAATAGTGCATCACACTGAACGTGGCCAATTCAGTACTGTAAACTTTAAATACTAACATGCATTTAATAAGCATGGTAGGTGCAGAACACATTTGAATAACGTACATTTATCAAATAAATGCGCTCTCGTCATATGCAGCAGTAGACTAATAGTATTAGTATATTATATATATATATATATATATATATATATTCGCTTGTTATTGTCTTAAGCTCGTTAGCTTCTCTGAGCCGTAACCAAAATATACAATATCATTTACAAATTCTAATATAAAAAGGAGTATTTCACCTCATCGGGTTCCCCGTTTAAAATCATTTTCTCCTCGAAAACCATGATTGTGATAATCTTGTCCTAGTCTGAGCCGCTGTTAATATATAATATAAGAATTATCTTAAGAATTAACAGTTGGAGGACGGAGCAGGTCACGAGCCGGAATGTGATGCTTCTTCTGTCCTCGCGCTGTAATGTTTACTAGAGTGTTGGAAATGCTGCTGCCACCCTGCGGACTGGAGAAGTACTGTCACCTCAAGGGTAGGAACAATTATCAGACCCTTTGGGTTCTATTTATGGACCAAAATAGTTACTGGGCATAATCCGCATTATTATCTGACTTTTTTTAATTTTATGAATTTTAATACATGTTATCAATCCATGAAAGACACCAATTAAATTGACATGATTTCCTAGTGCGAAAAGCTGAGTCATAATTAATTTTATTTTTATTTTTATAAATGTATTTCTTCATTTGTAAGCCTTACCATTTACCAGGACACAATACTTTCACTTTTCAAAATAATTCACCAATTGATCGCATCTTTAGGCTGTACACTCTCAGTCAACACATCCTTAGGTTTATGACTATTTTCAAGTCATTTATAAGTGACGTTCACAATACAGGCCTCAATGTCTGGTCGAACAGCAAATAATAAGCACTGCTGCTTGTGAGGAGGCGGAGCTGGATCCGAGTATAACCACACACAAGCGTCCTAATGCTTTTAGTGCGAGCATGGCAGGCGACATTGAGACAAGGCTGGACAACCACGCCGAAAACCACAATGTCAACTGGCATCCTTTTCTGATCGGGGTTGCCGGAGGGACTGCCAGCGGCAAGGTTGGCATTTAAGACGTTTGGATGATTTAATATTCTTTTGTCTCTCTCTCTCTCTCCCCCACCCACCCCCTCCTTTTCAAATGATCAGACACAGTGACTGATTGGCAGCGTGCATGTATGTGGAAAATAACTTGGATATTCTGTTAACAGATCATCATTAGTTTAATGAGAGGAAACAATTTATACCTTACAAAAGCTCAAAATCTCCTAATTGCAAACATTTGGTCTTTATCTCCCTGCACATGTTTGACTAATTAACGTTAAGGTAGACGGAGACCGCAATGAAACCCAGATCTAGAAATGTTTATAAATCGATATGAGGTCCTAAAGCCATGATTCAGTAATAATCCTTCTCGTTGTCCACCACGAGTGTCTGGAGCAGATGATTGCTTGACAGTGATGAAGAACAGCTGACCGCCATAACATAAGAACGGGGTCAGTGGCACGCTCGTGCACGCGCCCACGGTAACAAAAGGATGCTGCGCGTGGCTGCGGCTGAAACACCTGGGCATTGCTTCCACAGCCTTACGTAAACGGTGTACACTTGCAGTACAACTGGAATACGCAAAACAATAGATGGTTTCAAATGCGAAGAGTTTGCACGTTGACAATGTGTTATGTTAGGAATATGTGGGTAACCAACATCAGCTGTTGGGTACATTTCCTGGTGCAGTCCTTTCCCAGAAGAGTAACTGAAATAAGCACCTGTCAATTTAGAGGGAGAAACCACTTTCTCAACTTGTTGTCTCAAGTGTGACATTTATCAGTTGTTTTCTCTCCTCTGTTTCCTGATAATTAGTGTATACATTCCAGAACCACAGTTGGTGCTATTTAACAACCTCCTAACATTTCTGGTTTCCCCACCAGCCTTGAAAATCTTTGATAAATCGTGGCAGTAGACCAAACAAAGCTCTAGAGCTCTTTTCAGCACTACTTTTTACACCGTGTGTCATGTTTGTCCAATTTGAGCTCTTCTATTGTAAAGAGGGCACAGTGCATCTGCTGTTGTTGTTTTTACAGGGGGGACTGACTGTTTTATAACTATTACAGGATTATGGCAGATGTCATCTGTCTTATAAATCCCATGGGTCAACAAAAAGATTTATGGGGAATTGCTGTTTTTTTATGATGATATTTAACAGCTCATTTGATTTAATCAATCTTTCAGGAAACAATTATAAAATATATATTATTTTTTTCTCTTCTGCATTAGTCTTCAGTCTGCAGTAAAATCATGGAGCTGCTTGGCCAGAACAAAATAGACCATCACCAACGCCAGGTGGTCATTCTCAGTCAAGATAGTTTCTACAAGGTCCTGATGCCAGAGCAGAAATCCAAGGCTCTCAAGGGCCAGTTCAACTTTGACCATCCAGGTCAGTACTCAGTTACTCACTCAGTCACACAGCCAGCCCCTTTACACACACACACTTACGTAAAGACGCACAAACGAGCACTCCCACCCCCTCACTCACATTCTCACTCTTTTCTTTCTCCCCCATCATGCTTGTTATTCAGTGGCTTGGTGTCTTTATCACTTCAGCAGCAAGCTGTCTCTCTTTCTCACGTTGTGTGTTGGGGGGCTGGCTGCACAATCTGGCAGCAGAGCGGACCATGACACACCACTAGAGCACACAGCCTGTCCACCTGTGGTACACATACATACAGACAGTAAGCAAATGGCTACGGTTTTGACCATGATTTCCTTTGTTTATCCTCATTAGATGCCTTTGATAACGAGCTAATTGTCAGGACCCTCAGGGGCATCATAGAGGGCAAAACGGTGCAGATCCCCATGTATGATTTTGTCACCCATTCCAGGTGAGTGACATCACTGCCATTAAGGGACAAACAATAAAAATGGCTGTGCTGTTTTGGAAGGGGATGAAATAACTGGATTGGAGACCAGGCGGTTTCTATGGTAGCAGCATTGAATGCTTTGTCCTCCTTGATTGGGCGCAGGAAAGAGGAGACGGTGACGGTGTATCCTGCAGACGTGGTGCTGTTCGAGGGGATCCTCATGTTCTACTCCCAGCAGATCCGGGATCTGTTCCATATGAAGCTGTTCGTGGATACGGATGCGGACACACGACTCTCACGCAGAGGTCATCAGAAAAACTTCATAAAGAGTTTTGCTTTAAGCACAGACAATGTATGAAGGAAGACGTTTTATTTGGAATACCATAGATTCAACTTTAGTGTCGTTGGACATGTATAAATATAAGGAAACAAAATACATGTACAGATAATGTAGAGAGTAAATTGTCCACAGATTAGTTCAATGCCGTTTGGTTAGATGAGCAGTTATGTACAGGTTAGGGCAACACAAATATTTGGATTAGAAATAAATATGCAGATGATGTCTGGGCAAAGGTATACAGATATACATGCTGATAGCCCCGTCCCTCTATACTCACTAGTGCTCCGGGATATCAGTGAGAGAGGACGGGACCTGGAGCAAGTCCTGCTTCAATACATCACCTTTGTCAAGCCTGCCTTCGAGGAGTTCTGCCTGCCAGTCAGTAGTACCCTGAAATACAAGTTACACTTCACCATCTTTAAATATGATGTATTTGTATGTAAATTTGCATTCTTCTTCCCCATTGTTTTGTGTAGACAAAGAAGTACGCTGATGTTATCATCCCCAGAGGATCGGATAATCTGGGTGAGTCGTGGTACTTGAATGTCTTTTCCAGCTTTTCATTATTCGTCCTCTTATCGTTTTGAGTGAGCTTTGTTGGCTTGTTCTACGGTTTTGACTGAGAACTAGATACTAGATATTCCTGAGACAAAATATTGTCTTTGTTTTGGAATCACAAGGTCAATGTCACATACCGTCTAAAAACTAGGTCCCCGGATAGTTTTCACAATTTAATGGAAGTAATCACTACTTATGTTTGGGATTTTCAAATGACATCTCCAAGAAATGCAGAATTAAAATTAATTGTGAATATGTTGTATTTTGTTTATCTTGTAACACGTTATTTTTATATCCCTGTACCATCTACTTGATTTCAGTTGCCATAAACCTTATAGTTCAGCACATCCAAGACATTCTAAATGGAGGTTTGACCAAGCGGCAGAATGGTTGCCTCAACGGGCACCATACACCTCAAAAACGTCAGGCGTCTGAGTCCAGCCTGAGGCCACACTGACTGGCCTGCCCTTCTCATCGTGCCAGGGACAGCTGAATGGATGGATGGATGGAGGGAAGTACATTTCTGTTCATACTAACGTTCCACATCTTGTCAAGAACCAACAGAATATTTCTCCTTATTCCTCAAGGCCTCGTTTGATACGTAGCATTTATTTTTTTTGCGATGAAAGTAATGCAGGGGGTTAGGAGTAGGATATATTCCTCGTTTTGAGGAATATATCCTATTCGAATTACTCATCAATCTTGAGTTATTAGGTATTTTCTTTGTATGTCTTCACACTGTTTGTTACATGGAAGAACAGGGTCACTTGTTTGTTTGTTTTTTCAAATGGTTCAGCTACGCTGTCCAAGGTGCGTGCTGGTGGTGAGAAAGCAACAAATGTTTTAGTATTTCCCATCAAACATCAGCAGCTGAGAGCAGACACTCGGAGTGACTTCTGATAAATATTGGCTCGGTAATTTTGCAGAACCTCCTGTATTCCGTATGATAAGCCTCGAATGCAGGGTAGTGCTGTCGTAGCATGTTCTTATTTATGCATTTTCTGAGGTCCTATTCAGGTTAACTGCCTTGCTGACAAAATCCTAGAAAACAATGCAAGTTTGCGTTTGACACAGATATAAACTAAACTACTTGATTTTGTGCATCAAAGCAATTTGGTTTCAAATCCAATGTATTCATGGTGCTGACATTGCTCTGTACATTTACATTTATTAATTTCACATTTATTTACATTCATAATACATTTATTTCATGTTCTTGAACAGTTAGTAAAATGTCTCTGTGTGTCTCTAATGTTATGGTTCGTCCAGCTACACCAACACTGAAAAAACATTCATCTATTTTGTTCAACAATCCTTGTGCCAAGTCTTGTTTTGTCTGGGGACAATCCCACCAAAGAATAAATAAGTTCCTATCATATTGAGTTTCTACTTGAAACTTGAACTATATGACTCTTCAGTAGGCATATAAATCAGGTTTGTCATGTTAACTGAACATGTACGCATTTAAATTATGCTACTTATTCACAAAATTTGATTAATTGGTCATATTAAATATTTTCAATATGTTCTACCTCTAGATTACCACTCCTTTGTAAAGGATAATGTTATATAGCATAGAGTTAACTAAGAGTAAGATGACAGGAGGTGGTTTCATATAACGTGCATTCCTTTACTGCATCTCTCTCACAGGACAGAATATCCAGCATTCTTATTGGTTAACAGTGGGGCACTACGGATGCCCCGAGGGAACAAACACAATAGAATAGCAATACACGACAGATAACTTCATGGTCACAATTCTACCTTTGTTCTCGTTTTGTCTGTGAGCAAAATACTCCTGATTTGTGTATGAACACATGTCAATGTTACATATACTGTGCATAAATCTACCGACATGCCTTTTAAATATATAAAAAAATATGGCTTGCTTACATGGGAATAAAAGGCAAACTGTTAAGCAATATGACCATGTAACGCTGAATAGACTGTAAAGCTTCTATACCTTCAAATCACCCACAGGATTTAACACTGTGATCAAAGTGATTTCAAAGGTGAAAGATGAAGCAGTAAAATAATAAAATGAGCACAATAAACAAAATGCAACGTGTATCATTGTCAATGCATATCATTTATAGGATTATTTTGTGTCTAATTGTATCAAATGCATGTAAGCACATTTTGTCTGATAAATGTTTTTTCTCCATAGGCTGTAAGGAGATTCTATTCTGAGTTATTTATTTTCTTCAAAAAAGTACAAGGTAAAATGTAGAAATACGAAATTTCTCATTAAATTATTGCACAAATTTTGATAATACTAAGTACGATGGTATGGAAGGACATCATTTTCATGCGACAACGAATATGAGGTCACAAAGAGGCGTCCCCTCCAGCGCATGCGCACTGTTCTCGTGAGGCAGTAAGAGCAGCGCGAGGTTAGCTTCAGATCACAGCACAGTTTAACTTCCTTTGGTTTGAACCGGAAAATACTTTAATTATGTCAACGAGTGACTTCTATCTGAGATATTATGTTGGACATAAGGGTAAATTTGGCCACGAGTTTCTGGAATTTGAGTTCAGACCAGACGGTAAGTTTATCTAGGCGGCAAATTTAATTGAGCTAAGCTAACTAGCTGTTAGCACTGTAGCTGCTAGCATCACGAGCTAACAGTTAGCTTCATAAATCCTAACTAACTTTAGCAGAAATTCAAGCCAGCTAGCTTCACTATCGATAAGTATTTTATATATACTATATATATATATATATATGTTTTCTCTTTGGCAACTTTATTTAGTCAAAAATGCGCTTTTTGGCCATGTTTAGACAACTAACTAAACTTGCTAATACCAGTAGTAGAGTTCAGCAGTACTACAGGTAGTTTGAATGTAACTTTAGTATCTTTTTTGCTGATTGGTTGTGTTAACTACCTAATAACGATATAATAAGCGACTTGATTTGAGTTTACTGTAGCTGTTATTACTATCGAGCTGATTATTTCCTTATTCATTGCAGGCAAGTTGAGATACGCCAATAACAGCAACTACAAAAATGACGTGATGATCAGAAAAGAGGTTTGTGTTGGAATGGAGAATCACATCGATGGTTAATCAGTACACGAACATTATGAATTAAAAGCTACGTACTGTGGATTATTGTTTACAGTACTTACAGATTCATGTTTCTACTGTGATCCTCACAGGCTTATGTACATAAGAGCGTTATGGAGGAGCTGAAGAGGATCATTGACGACAGTGAGATCACCAAGGAAGACGATGCTCTGTGGCCGCCCCCTGATAGAGTGGGAAGACAGGTTTGTCAACTGGTTTTATTTTTAATACTAAGGATTCAGTGTATTATCCTGTAGCTTTAGTTTACTTCTTTGTCCCTTTTCACCTGATGCCAGGTGAGGTTAATGCCATTTGACTGAGAACTGAAATAAAGAACCTTTTTTTAATCCCTCCTCCCCAACCAGGAGCTTGAGATTGTCATTGGGGATGAGCACATTTCTTTCACAACTTCAAAGATCGGCTCCTTGATCGATGTCAACCAGTCTAAGTAAGTGAAATACACAACTGCATTAATAAGTGTCCCCTGTTAATTGTGGTCGCTTCTATAAACTCGAGCTGTGTTTCTGCAGGGACCCGGAAGGACTCCGAGTGTTTTACTACCTGGTGCAGGATCTCAAATGTCTCGTCTTCAGTCTGATTGGTCTACACTTCAAAATCAAGCCCATTTAAGACAAGAATCTCATTGGAATTGTTTTAGTTACGAGTATGAGCCTATTATGACCTTTTGTATATTGCTTTTGATTGTTTTGTTTTTTTTAATTTTAAATAAATGATTGAGAAAATGTTTCAGGTATTTATTTTTTATCTGATGGGACAGTTGAAGAAATAGATCATGCATTAGTATTGAAGCTGACACAACCCACCATGGACACATTGAGCTTTATTTCATATCTCAGTTCACGTAAAGTTTGTGTTCATACACGTTTTCAGTTTTCCTGAGTGTAAGTGCTTTAGATTCTCATGGTCTATACAAATGCCCATTGTTAGCAAAGATTTGAGGTGTATAATGAAAAAAAGGCTGTGAGTGTCACAAGACATTGTGGCAAGTCATTAAGCAGAACAAAATAGAAAGTAAACATTTAATAGTTTTACTTAAGGCATATTATACAATCAGATGTATTTCTTAGAACACACTGTCCAGATCGATTCACATTCACTGCAACAAGGGGATACACTAAATTCAAAACTAATAATCTTTTATGACCCAATTTTTTAATTTGGTGTCATTAATCAACATCATTCTCTCAACCCACACTATTGTGTTAGCCCTCAACCTGGACAAAGTGCACTTAAACAGTGTTTTTAAACCCACACCTTTCAGACAGATGAAGTCACCTAATCTGCAGATGTGTTTGGAGCACCAGAGCAGCGATGGTCTCAAGACCAGTGGTTGAAACAGCCCTAAAAATCCCCCCTCACTGTATTACAGCACTTCATTTCCCCCTGCACTGGTGATCTGTTTCAAACCTGTTCCTTAGCTGAGAGGTGTTCCCTCTAGAACAGTGAAGATATCCTCAAGTGACTTGTGGACACACTGCAGGAACTCATGGACGTTTCGCTCTGGATAGCTGGACACGTTGCAGCCAATCCAGTCGTCATGGACACCGTAACCTACCCCAAAACCGTCAGGCACCACTGGGGCAAATCCTCCCAAGCTGACCGCAGGGCTGGTCAGGGTGCTGGTGGACAGGATGTTGTGGTTGATAGCTGCGTAGGCTGGGTCTTGGTACAGGCCATGCAGTGGCTGGTTCTTGGAGTTGGCCAGATACTTCATGGCAAACAGGTGCCGGTCGAATCCTTGGCCTGATGGAGGAAAACATACATAAATTGGAAGAAGAAGAATTTAAATGAGGATGTGTGTGGGATTCAATCCCACAACCTCTCAAATACGAGACCTGTTGCCTCTGCACTCACCCATGGCCGCCTCTCGGGTCAGCTGCCCATGATATTTGGAGCATTCGGCCAGCATGCCCTGCAGCTCGTCCACGCTGTGCTTCCCCGGCTGACACACGAAGGCGTGAGCGCAGCGCTGCGTGTGGATCGTGGCGGGCCGAATGGTCTCCGTACGACCGTGACGGAACGCCGCCGTGCTGCAAGACTCATAAGACGCCACGGTCTGCCCGTACTGCCTCAGGAAGCCCATCTGGAACGCCAGCTGAGCCACGGCGTCCGGACTCAGCTTCTTCTTCTTCAGCTGCTCCTTCCCGCCCTTCTTGAACTCCATGGCGTCGATGGTGAGCTTCGACACGGCCGACAGGAAGTTCTCTTTGGCCGTCGCGATCCCGTCCTCCAGCTCGCCGTCGAGGTTGAACTGAAGACGGCGCACGGCAGAGGCGGAGTCTGCCACCGCCGGCGAGGAACCCGGGTGGACCAGAGGCCTCTCCGTGGAGTCCTTGTAGATCTCGTTCTGGAAGCGCAGCACAGCCACGCCGTCGCCCCAGGAGTGCTCGAAGTTGATGGCCGCCTGGCCGTCCTTGGCGAGGATGATGCTGAAGGACTTGTCGAACCAGCGGTTGGAGCCGTCCCCGTGCAGCATGTTGTGGGAGATGTGGATGTGGTCTCTCATGTTCTCATCATCCAGGCACAGGCAGAACAAGGCGCCGTCGACGCTGCCGATCGCCTCTCCGTTCCCCGCAGCCAGGAGCTTCTCTCTCAGCCCCGCCCACGTGTCCCTGTTCTCGCTAGTCAGGAAGCTCAGAGGGTAGGCGGGGGGCGGAGTCTCGTCGGATAGGATGTACTTCAAGTGGGCCTGGATCTCCGCAGGCTTCACCAGGTTCCCGTTCGGATCCACCACGTCGAACACGTACATGTGGCCTTTCCGAACCACCAGTAGGTGGCGCCCTTTAGGCTCTGTGAAGAGCTCATCCCGTCCCTTCTTGGGGATACGGGTGGAGTTGAATAGGCGGAAATACTGGGACATGTCCAGGGGGTAAGCGTTCACCATGTAGGCCCCGTACCACGACAGGGAGGAGGGCACCCAGCGAATGAGCTTCTTAAAGCCGTCCGTGTCGCTCTTGGCTGGGTTCAGATGGAACACCTCGGGCTCCAGGTAGCCAGCACGAAGCGTCTTCATGAACCGTACGGCCGAGCACACCATGTTCGTGCCTCGCACGAGCTGGTCATTGTACTCCGCCTTGGGGTCGAGGTTGAAGGACATGAAGGGGTTGAAGTTCAGGACGACCGAATCCCTCGCCGACAGATACATGTCAAACCATGGGGCTGAAATGAAATGAATGAATGGGGGGGTTCAAATCATCCTCAAATTCCCGTATTTTATATAAAACATTTCCCTGGTATAAGGGATCATCTTTCCTTCTTTTGGAGTAAAACACTATGGTACACAAAATCATTTGATTTAACTGTTTGGGATCCTTAGCTAACCTGAGATATAGCTTGTGTGCTTGTTCTGCTTGTCCTGAGCCACCAGATCTGTGTGCAGTTGGTTGCCGACACCACTCTGGAAGTCCCTCGCCAACTTCTCTGTTTTACTGAAGACATTAAAAGTATTTTTTAGAGGCGAATATGTTCTTATGATCGTTGAATGCGGATGTATGTAGATATATTATTTGAGCATGCTCACCTGAACTGATCATCATCAAGCAGAGGTCTCTGAGCTGCCAAATATCTTTTGATTGTGTCTTCCAGTTTTGGAACTGGTAGCCTATAAAAAAAGAGTGGATCAACATTAAACTTTATATAAAACATCGCCCTCTGCTGGCCATATGTGTCAACGTTCAATATTCCTTTACCCTTTCACCTACATTTCTTTTTCCAGTGACAAGGAGTCACCCTTTCCACTTAATAAATCAAATATTTTAACAACTAAACGTTTAATAGGTAATAAGCATGGGAAATCAATACAAAATAATACATATATCCTTGTTTATTTAGCTTATATGGTTGTATTGCTGGATGCTACAATCGAATACTTTACCTAGGTAAACTTTTCTGATAATGCATAGATGGAACAAGGCTTTTATGCAGGAACTCAGAGGAAGATCCATCTTTGCTGCTGTAAAGTCTTTTATCAATTAGTAAAGTCGTAGTTGTCCTCAAAGGCTTCAGAACTGCAGTTTTCCTTAAAGAAGCACTGAATTGCAGCGAGAGCAAATTCGCCATGGTTCAACGGGTCAAATCCTCGCTGGAAGTCAAGGTGTTTCTGCCAACCAGCAGGCTTTTAAATACTAAATATTATAGTTATTAAAACCTCACAGTTTACAAAGAGCAGGCTAGCTTTGCTAACAGCAAAGCAATGTAGAGTAATCTAAGAACCAGCAAGCCAGTCCACTAATTAACTTGTCCTTTGCACACAAAGCTGGTGTCTCTTGCAATAAAAATGTTGGCTGAAAACACAAAGTAAACCGATTTATCTGTTAACAGAAATAAAACTCCTGAATGAAAAGCAGGAAGAATATACAGGACTGAAAGTCACGTGACACACTGGTGCGTCAGTGTCATTTATTTATATTATTTTTAAATAATAATAAAGCCTAGATTTAACAGGTGACTTGTGACATGTACACTTAAATTCCGTTGTTTTCAGCCTCTTTTCCCAAAAATAAATAATAATATTTTGGTAATATTTGGGTTGAGTTTTAAAGCGTAAGACCTTACCAACAGAGAGCAGCATCGGCTTAAACAGTAGATGTTTGGACCTATGAGCACACACACACACACACACACTAACACACACTAACACACTCACACACACACACACTCACACACTAACACAGCACAACACTGGCTAACTTCCTGGCTTCTCAGTCCACTCATGTGCAGCTCTAATGGATGAGAGAGTCATCAAGCTGGCTCCTGTGTCATCACAGCAGCAGCAGCCCTGCTCCATCATCACCCCCCTCCTCTTCATCAGCCCTGCTCCATCATCACCCCCCTCCTCTTCATCAGCCCTGCTCCATCATCACCCCCCTCCTCTTCATCAGCCCTGCTCCATCATCACCCCCCTCCTCTTCATCAGCCCTGCTCCATCATCACCCCCCTCCTCTTCATCAGCCCTACTCCAACATCACCCCACCCTCTTCATCAGCCCTGCTCCATAATGCAAAAGGGCTGGGAGTTAAGAGGGTGACAGGTCACAACCTCCAATATGACATTTCCAGCTCTTGATCTACAACGTGGGTTGTTCACAGAGTATTCTGCTTTCATCCCCTCTCAGGCCATTACCACATGCTGGTTTAATCAGCAACTTTAATTAGTTGCGATTTCTTTTCAGTCACCCATGATTAGGCTACTTGTCTGTGACTCTTTTGCTGCAGTAGCCTACATAGATTTTTTCTCTCTCAATGTAATTCCAAACAAATATAATATAGCCTAAATCCAATATAGTAACAAGTTTAGAAATCGCACTTTGGTCTACTGAACGTGAAATGTTAAGACCACACGTCATCGTAGTTAACAATGAAATACTTCGATTAATACACTTAAAAAACAGACGTTGAATTGATGATGGATTTTTTGATTGGTTGAAGGCATAGCCAAAGGAAATACTATTTTGTGTCCAACTGTTCAGGTTTGAGCATCTTCGATTCGTTTATCGACTTGTATGGTCTGTGAAAACGTCACGAACAAGGAAGTACAGCAGAGTGGAGAATCGTTACATAGTTACACCGAGTTACACTCTTCATCTCTACAACATTATATCCTCAAATCTGAAACAAAATGAGAAATCCACAGGCTGCAAGGTGAGAGAAATGTGGAGGTTTTAGGATGTATTTTCGCTGTAGTTTGGGTTCGACTTGCTATTGTTCACGAAGGTCAAATTTTTTAATCATCCACATCCCTGTAAACAAACACAAACATACATGTTTGGTATCAAACTAGTAAATAACCAAACTTTACTATAGTGAATGTCATGAACAAGGATGTTATCAAATTTGCAATATAGGCTATACCACGTACGCTTGCAGATAGTTACAAATCACAAATATCTACAAATTGTAGAAAAAGTGTTAAAAAATTATAGATATATTTAATAAACTTTCGAAAATGAGTTTCATATAACATCAGTTTATGTTGTTGTTGCCATTATGTGTTCCTCTCCCCAGCCACAAGGGAATCCAGGCAGTTCCCACTAGCAGTAGCAGTGGGCTGGAAGGGTTCAAGGCTAATGCAGTGTTCCAGGAGATCAACAAAAAGCTTCAGGAGGTGATGTGCCCATTATGAAAGCAATTAACCAAATACAAGCATTCGACTGACTAAAGTTTTCTTTACCGAGGTCCTTAACATTCAGTATTTCATGGTCTAATTCTTCAGTCACTTGAGGAAGATATTTTGATACAGTAAATATCTAAAACACATATTGTCAACGCCATATCGGAACTTTCAGATCAAATCTGATGAAAACAGCCTATTACACATTCAGTTCAAACCAGTAGCAGTCTCATCAGAATACAGATATAGATAGATGACTATGATGACTTTCACGGTCTAATAAAGTCAATTTACAGACAGCCATCCAAATAAATATCCCTAATATACTCATTAAGACTCCCTTTCATGTCCGTGGTTTCATGAGCAGGATGGGGAGCAGTTTGTGAAAAAGATCGGAGGAGTTTTCGCTTTCAAGGTGAAAGGTGGACCAAACGAAGAGGAGGCGGTGTGGTTTGTTGATGTGAAAAATGGCAAAGGCTGCGTCCATAATGACACAGGTGAGAAGTACATATTTATCCATGTGCTTACGACTCAGCATGGCTATAGGAAAGGCTACATTTACATAGAAATGGAAGCAGTTACCCATCTGGTGGCATTTAAAAGCACACTAAGTGCTGCTGTTTATCTGTCTATCACTTTCTGCCCTTTTAAAATGAAGAAGGAAGAAAAACAAAACTATATGAATCTTAACTGAGTAAAAACGGAATTAAGAGCTGTTATTTTCATGGTTGCCTCCCTCACGCAGCAAAGAAAGCAGACTGCACAATTGCAATGTCAGACGCTGACCTGCTGGCTCTGATGACTGGGAAGATGAATCCACAAACAGTGAGTATTTATCCCTGCTGCATCTGATTGGATGTGGCTCTTCGTTGTGTCTAATTAGATGTGGCTCTTCGTTGTGTCTGATTGGATGTGGCTCTTCATTGTGTCTGATTGGATGTGGCTCTTCATTGTGTCTGATTGGATGTGGCCCTTCATTGTGTCCTTGTAGGATGATGTGTTGTGTTTCCTGGGTCCCATCCCCAGTTCACTGCTGTTTTCATGATTCCGCTGTATTTATGTGTAAGCACAATACAACTAGAAGTAGAGAAGGAGTTACTCAATATAAAACGTATTTTACTCAAAGTAGATCTTAATAAATATATCCTTATATCAAAGTGATATATATATATATATATATTTTGATGTTTATATATTTTGACATGATGATGCATATTTGAAAAACATTTGAAACAAAAGCAGTACGTTTTGTCATAATCATAATAGGTTCTGCTACCATGCAATGGTTGGTTCCAGGCTTCGTTTCGTGTCCGCAATATTTTAATGTCTTTTATTTAGAATCTACAATACACTGTACTGTGTGCACTTTTGTCACTGAAGGAACTTTTCAAGGACGTTTGTCACTGGGTTTAATTCATTGTGTGTGTATATTTTTGTGTGTGTGTGTAATTTCTGCATTCATTATTTAAAAACCACGAACAATTCTTATTGGCCAATCGCTAGGTCAGGCTTGGTAAAACAAAAACAAAAAACATCCTTGCGATACCACATTCTCAATGGCAAGAGCTTGAAGTCTGTTCAGTATTCATAGCAAATGCAAGTAATAGTTAGTCATACCAAACACTAATTATTAGAGGTGCTGTAAGGAGAAACCTGTTGCCGAACCCATACAGCTAGGCTGAGGTGAAGGGTCGTCTTTCAGAAAGACAAATCACTCCGAACAGTCTGAGAAAGTCCTTGAATGGCCCAAGCCAAGGCGTTTACCCCATCAGAAACCTGATGGTTCACCGACATTCAGTACAGCACTCAGACTCCAAATTGACAAGACTTGAAAGGCTCGGCAAGCAGAAGACAAACTGCCCAAAGAACGAGTGCAGCGAGACCTCCAAGGGTCCTAACCGCCAATTTGTGGAGATGAAAAGAAGAGATGTTCACTTTTGAAAGAAATAAACAAACAGGTGGAAGCAAAGGGTATTGAACAAAAACAACTCAGAAAGCAGTAGAGGACTGCATCCATAAATGGACTGTTTTTGCCATAAAATATTTATTTTTCTCCTTTCTCTCTCTGTTCATTTAAACTAGGTTTTCCCCCCCCCACCTTTATTTCTTCTAACACAGTGTGCTTTTCTCTGTGTCCTGCCTTCCCATAATCCTTTGTTGCTGTTGCAGCTGCCCCACTTTCCCAGAGTCCAGTTAATCTCTTTTGTTTTTTTAACCCTTCCCCTGAGCCACATGTGTGCCTACATCAGTCTGGATCCCAAATGGTGTCCACATTCATAGGTCGAATGAATGCTTTGTTATTGATGACACAGACATTTAGAAAATAAGCTAGTGTGGATGTTGTAAACACCGTTTTTTTTGGTGTGTGTGTTTTATTTCCCCCCTTCTCTCTTTTTTAGGCTTTTTTCCAGGGGAAGTTAAAGATCACGGGGAACATGGGTATGGCTATGAAACTCCAAAGCCTGCAACTGCAGCCTGGTAAAGCCAAGCTGTGAAGAGGCAGGAGTGAAACATGTTTGACTCCAGGCATTGATTTTGGATTCATATAATACATCCCTGATCTAGTCCAAGTAATGATCTAACAACCGTTGTTACCTAAGGCTAACAACCACCTACTGAATGCAGTAGACTAACAACCTCCATCCTTGTTGTTAAATGGTTTAACCTTGTCTATAGGAGAAAACCATGTTTCTGAAGGAGAGGAGTATGGATGGACAGAACAGCTGTTTTCTGACCTTGTAGCGATTGGCACCATGTTTATGAACCAATCAACTTTCTAACACAATTATGTAGTCAAATACCTCTCTCTTTCATCAAGCCCCCTCCAACCACAAACACACACACATACACACACACACACAAAGTTGTATAAATGTGATCAAAGTTGTGTGGGGTAGTTTTGCACTTTCTGTCTGTGAGAGTCAAGTGTCTCTTCTCTTTTGTGTTTTACTCTTGTTAATGGGACTTCATGGATAACTGGATGTGAGTTGCTGTGACTTCATCTGCCGTGTCGGTCTTGTGAAAACAAAACGTGACTTTGTAACTAAATAAACTGTTCCACCTGCTGGCTGTAAATAAGCGATGCGTCAGACTGGTCACTCTCTTCCGATCTTCTCTTAAGAGGAACCAACGGCTACTCATTTGCTGATCATGATCAGTAATGTGCTGGCATCTATTGTCTCTTCAATAACGCCTCTGACTCAAGTTACCTATTAAACACCCACATAATACCTGGAGTTCAACAACACAGAGGTATTGCGCTGACCTCCTTTTCCGGGAAGAAATATCTGGACTTTTACGATGCCGTTATGATTGTTGATTTATGGATGATGTTGAGGAAGAGGGAAACGCTGACCGCACTGTCCTCTCCTGACCTGCAGATTTGTTTGTGGTGGATGTTGGCGTTGTGTTGACAGGAAACAGTGGTCAGTCAATTGGAGCCTGCATTTCCTTCCATACTCCAGGGTGATTGGTTGCAGCTCTGGCAAAGGCATGTCTGTCTCTCCTTGACTTCCATAACAGATGAAAACAGCATCAACATTTTAAATGTTTTCAACATGTTGGATCCCGTGTTAACACGTGTGTGCTCCTCGGGGACCAAAGTGACCTGAAACCATGTTTAACGCACGCACGTACACCCACAATGAGACATTTATATGGTGTGTGTTTGATTCAACTCAGACAAAACGAAATCTTTATGACTCGTGTGAGTATGGCTGCACATTTCAGTGCCCAACAGGGTAAACATTTCATTAACCTGCTTCATTTCAGGGTTAAAGGTCAGGGGGCGAGTTGCAGAAGAGCACACAGGTTCATATTAGTTGTTGGAAAAACACAACATGTCTTAATTGCAGTATTTGCATGTTTCCAGTGGACTCCTGATTCCACAAGGCCATGCTGTAGTTTTTCCCTTTGTAAAGCTACTAAGTGTATGTGGCTAAAACACAAATCTGTTAACGAGCTTTGACCCAGATTCCACAGCTAGGCAGGCCGGCCTCCTTTGGCTCTCAGTCGAGAGACTTTTCAGAGACGTACTCAACTAGTCCTGCCTCAAAGTCTTGTTCATAGCATGTGTTCAATGTGGGTGGAAAATGCCGTTTTATTTGGCTCAACAAGGCCTTTTGAAAAATATATTTCCATTTGTAACCCTGCACAACCCTAGATGTACTTTGTTGTACTATTTAGATTTTAACACCAAAAGGCCACACTGTCCAAACATTCGATAAGTATCCAAATAAACTCTTTAAATACAGATGGGAAGGCATACATTACTAATTTATTCACAGTTAATGCACTTTGCATAAGAACGATTTGGTGCAGTAATTACTTGTAATATTATTTGTGCCCACACACATGCATTAAAGTTATGCAAATGTTTCACATCTGAGTTTGAGAAAAATACCTTTGAAAAAACGTACAGCCGAGATGGATGGCGTAAGGTTCATGAAGGCCTTCGCACTAGTGCTGTTCCATCTTACAGAGAAAGAAAGCTGTACAAATTGGAGTGCTCTTAATGATCAGTGGATTGTGTCCAGGAGAAAGAAATACTGGATTGGGAGTTTAGTAGCAGTGGAGTGTTGCCCTCATTTGCATGATTAGTCCGAAAAACATTCTTACATTTTAATTCTATTTTGTACTTGTGATTTCCCATGTGCAACCCAAAGAGAACCACTGTAGCTGGTCATTAATTTGGCTCGTTACACGCAAAAGAGGGGCCTCTCCTGGTCCCAGAATGGGTGTAAATGTCTTCTATTATTTACTCGAACCCCAGGTGATTTCATTTCTTGCCAAAAACCTTTCAAGTCAGAAGAGTTTGCGAGCTCTGAACTATATGACTTTGTAGTACGCATGCACAGCTGTGAGAAGACGTTTAACGTTTTTAAGTTTTACACACTGTTTTTTCATCCCAAAGATTAGTCATCAGTCAAGCCAGGCCTACTCAAGGGTGCAGTTCATCATGAACGAACACGTCATTCTGGAAACACAGACAGCTACAAAGAGCAGAAGAGTTTACGGCGTCGTCTTCTAAACATCACTAGACTTCATAACACACCAGCTCAGAGTTTCCAGCCTTGACAAATGTATGGTGTTTCCATTTTCCACCAATTAATGTTTGTCTCTATTAATCTCTATTTATATATATATATATATATATATATATATATCTGTATTCAGGAAATACTTAAAACAGCACCAGTTTGTAGATATGAAATACTGGCAATGACACAGGAAGCGGAGCGCAGGGAGAACTTACCAGTTCATTGGATACCTTTTTGTGCTATTGCTAGTGTTCAGCAGACCATTTAGGTTGTGACGAACACAACAATTTGCAGTTTGAAGGTTGTATGTTTTGTGCTCGAGCAAATGTTGATACTGTCATACTGTTTGAAATGCTTACTGTTGACTACAGCTGTGGTCGAATGGAAAGTGAATTGATCCTCCTCATAACTTGACAAAACAACAGTGAGTGCACTGTTGTATCCAACTCCGACTTTGCAAACAGACTTTGACAGCTGAGAACTGATCTAATATACCGAAAGGGGAATTAATTAAATCTGCAAGCAGTTGTGCATTCACATCTGACGGGATGTCTGTGGAGAATGACCTTCTGAAATATATTAGTCATTGCATCATATCCTGTTAGCCCTTTTTAGATATCCGGTTTCTTCCTGAAATATCCTTATGTATTTTCAAGATCATCCGAAATATCATCTCAGATCAAATCTTCTGCATGGAATGAACTTCCTGGTGCTGAGTTACCAGAAATAAATTCAACATTATTAAATTGTTTATATTATTTACATTTGAGTATGAGTTATGAAGCCAACGTATTTGGTCTTCTAATTCAAACATGTCAAGCAGGCAGTTGTATTTCCAATCTTGGCTGGTGATTACTGACATTCCTTGTAGATGGTTAACAGCAGGTTTAAAATGCTCTACGATTCTACAGTAAACTTTTAGTTTTCTTAGATTTTCTTGTTTATCTAAGTTGGATGCAATTTTTGGCAAAAAATCAGTATATCTCTACTTCAGGACCAAAAACCTGTCGCAAATAAAGTGAAGGGGAAGAAAAATCCTGAAGAATTTTGGCTCCCTTTCAGAATACAGTTTCCCTTACTCCCTTTCCTCTCTTTCTCTCTCTCTCTCTCTCTCTTTCTCTCTCTCTCTCTCACTTCTGTCTCCCCTGCTATTTCTCTCTCTCTCCCTTCTCTAACTCTGTCACTTTCTATGTTGGAACATTCCCTACTGCGCTTCCACTTTCCTTCACATCTGGAGGGTATCTGGAGTGGCGTTGACTTGTGTCTTCTTCTCCCTTCCTATGGGACGATGTATGGCTGGACTGGACCCAACACTGCTCTGCCTCGCAGAAAACACTGAACACGAAGGGTAAAGAATATCATGTTGATATTTGTGATTGTCGTGTGCTTCAGGATTGTCAAATGAAATATGACTTTCAATGTCATGAACCAGTGCTGTGATCCTGGGAAATGCTCTGTGCTGTTGGTGAGCTCATCCCTTGAATAGTATCTCAGAAGTGTTAGGGGAGTCAGATGGACTGCTCTTTCTGGGGATGAGAATACATATCTGTGCATTATGGATATCTTTACATCAGTCATTTAGCAGATACTCTTATCCAGGGCAAGCAAAGTTACATTCCCCCTGAGGCAGGCAGGGTGAAGTGTTTTGCCCTAACCACTCATCCAGCTGACTCCCATCTTTACTCAAGTAACTCATGATTGAAACTGACTGAACCTTTTGTGATTCCATTACTGTGAATTGACATTCTGAGCATGAGAGTATGGCTTTTTGACAGTGATGAACTGCTTGGTGTATGTTCATCAATCTGATGGGGTTGTACCTCGCTGCACAGATGTGTGTGTGTGTGTTTCTGCTGGTTCCTTGTCAGGAAATGTGCATTTAGCCCAGTACATTTGTCTCTGCATGTTTGTAGGTCTAGATTGGCTTTTGGTCAGTGCTGAGAGGAAAGCAGAGGAGAGTGTTTAAGTTGTTTTGATAAAATCTGGCTTTTAAGGTCTGTCAGGCCAGTGGCTGTTAAATTATGTCCATCAGACACAGGACATGTTGACTAAACAGCTTTTTACTGTTCTCACCAAAACATGGTTAACGAGTAGCCATTATAGTTAAGAGAGAGTTAAGAAAATGTTTCGTTAGGCCCCAGTGGAAGAAATTGCAGTCCACAACAGCAGCAGGGTTACAGTATAGCACACAGAGTGGCAGGGTAAAATATACAATAAAAAAGATACAACAGAACAGTATAAAAATTAAAAAACAAAGTACAAGGTTAAGTGAGATGGTTCCTGTCTCGAATGAGAAGTGAGACACATATAGGAAAGTTATTGCACATTTTGTACATAACCATGATTCACCAGCCGATATGCAACATAAGCGTGAACACTTGGTGATGAAGCCATGAAACACGTTACCATCATGAGAATGATCCCTGACTGGTTTGCATCTCTGTCGGCCCTGTCGGGTTTTGGCAGGTAGTGAGGGCCAGTGGGAGGGAACAAGGGAGTGGAGATCCTGGAAAAGCACAAAACTCTGAGCTTGATTTCTGTCCATCTGCCTAGAATCACAGGCCAAGCATCCAGAACACGTGAGTTCCTTCTGGTCCACATCCCACCTCATCAACAGCTGTTCATCATTCGTCTTTGAATGTGTTTTACAAACATGTTTTTGATTGAAGCGTTTTTTCATGAATCCGTCTTGCTTACCTTCTTTTTCCACACTTCTTTCAGTATTGAGTGTTTGTGGCACAGCTGGAGTTTCAGCCAAGTGCCATGGCGTTCCCTAGACGTTGCCTCCTGCAGATCCTGGGCGTGCTGCTCCTAACCTGGCCACTGGTGCAATGCCAGGCCCCTCTGGAGCCAGAGGAACAGGAAGAGGGGGTGGAGGAGCAGGAGGAGGAGGAAGAGTTTGCTGAGGAGACAGCTGTTGTTAGAACCAAGATGGAGTCTCTGGTTTGTCCTCCAGAGTGCGGCTGCACACCGGAGGGGACAGTGGACTGTGCTGGGGTCGACCTCACTGAATTCCCCAGCAGGCTGTCTGTAAACACACGCCACCTCTCCCTACAGGTAGACCTCCATTTCCCAGATGTCCAGAGACTCTTCCAGTAAAATAGCAGAGCCTTAACTAACAAACCATCAGCAGTCCTGACCACTCAGTCCAGCTTTTCTATTGGTCCGCTTGGTTGGTCTCAGTGACTCTGGCCCTCTCTCAATTTCTGCCTCTAAAATCTCATGTTTTAGTGTATTACTTACCATTCATCTAGCCAAGCTTTATCGGTAGTTATGCTTTTGCCACTAAAGTTCACAAGTCTATTGGTAGACTACGTTATTTAAATATTGTCCACTATGATATCAATGGATGACTGTGAACAAGTTAGCTGGTTTAAAGTTGTTTTTATTTGGTCTTCCAGAACAATCTTATTGAAAAGATAACCAGTGAGCATATCTCCCCTCTGCATCACCTGGAGACGCTCAACTTACAGAACAACCACCTCACCACACAAGGTGAGAGGGAGAGAGAGAGAAAAAACAATATATCTGTGATTTCCCTGTTGATTTGGCAATAGGACCATTGGTTCTCTCATGCTTGCTCAATTCGGATAATGGAATGTTATCCAACTGGGAAAATTAGAAGGAGGGAAGAAAGGAAGGAAGGCAAGGCAAGAAAGACCTAACATGGCCAATATGCTGCAGCAACAGAGTATCTTGAAGTGTTCTGTTAGATGTCCATGCTGTTTCTGGGTCCCTGCAGTGTTAGAGTGTGCTGGGCTGTTTAATAATCTGCGACGTTTTTTTGATCCACTCGGTTTCTTATTTAATTACAAAGATTAATTTCCCATGCTCTTCATCTCATCACAGATACTTGCAGCACAGTTTACTTAGTTTAAAATTAAAGCGAAATAAATCCAATTTTCTCATCTTGTGCTGATGAAACATGCTTCTTTTAGTTTTATATTTTGAAGTTTTCCTTCTACTGTCATAGCTTTTCCAACTTTTAATACAAGTGTTTTAAAGTTCTCTATACAATCTTTTCAGGCCTCGAGGATGAAGGGTTTGAAGTTTTAAGTCATCTGACTTACTTATACTTGGCAAATAACAAGGTGAGTCACACACGCAGCACATTCCACATGAGAATGATCATTGTCCTTCAAGGAATCCTTGTTTTTCCTACATTTTCGAACCTTCAGCAGTCCTTGGAACATAACAGTTCTCAGTGGGATCTTAACAAAATGTTTGGATGCCTTGTGGCCTTTATCTCTGCCTTAGATACACGAAGTCTCGTCTATTCTGTTCAAATCTATTCTGTTCCATTCTATTATGTTCTGCTCCATTCAATGCTACTCTGTTGTATTCTATTCTAGTTTGTCGTTCTGACTTTGTGCCAGTTCTGTATGTCTGTGGTATTAGGGAGTGGTTTCTATTCTCCTCCTCACACAGTGTGTGCCAGCTTATGCTTGTAATCACTTCCAGTTTGTTATTGCCAGCTGGTCAGATCTACCATGTTACTGTCGCACAGGCCTTTTTGGAGAGCAACTGTGTGTACGTGTGTGTGTGCGTGTGTTATGTACATGTTTGTGTTTCTGTGTGTGTGTGTGTGTGTGTGTGAGGGAGAGAGAGAGAGAGAGAGAGAGGGAGAGAGAGAGGAAGGGAGGGAGAGAGAGAGAGAGAGAGAGAGAGAATGAGGAGACTAGGGAAGGACAGAGAGGAGGGTCGGATGGACAGATTTATCAGTGACTTAAAAGGGATGAATAGGCAAGGGAGAGACTGAAAGAATGGGGATTTTTAAGTGCTCGCTAAGCCTCCAACACACCCATGTTGATTTAATCCATAAACCATGTTTGAAAAGAGAGCTCTCTAAACCCGGACGAACACTGAAGTTTAATCTCACCACTAGCACTTCCTCCTGTATCTATACACACTTTGCACAATGCATGGTGTGTTTAAAAAAGGAGTGACTGTGATGGCCTTGGATAACCCTGTTTTGGGATGAAGGAGTAACGTACTCCTGCCATATGTCAAGAGTGTAGCCCTCTCAGAGAGTGCAGCGGAAATGAATGTTTCCCATTCGACTGGTGAATTAGTTTTCTAAATCTCATTTGAAAATAGCAATCTACGTCATCAGAGCTTGGCAAAGATGCAGGCCAATTGCCTTCATAGCTGTGGCAACTCTCGATTTTTTTTTTTTGGGGGGGGGGGGTTTAAACATAATCATTTCTGTTAGTTTTTTTTACCTTTTAGCTCAGCTCAGCACCAGAGCATCTTCCTACTTCCTTGATCAGCGCAGATTTTGCTGCCAATCAACTAACAAAGATATATCCACATACGTTTGGTCAAAAACCAAGCCTGAAGTGAGTGTGCTTTTCTGTACGTGCTCCTTTGTGCATGTGTGTGCGTGCTTACGTGTGTGTGAGTGTGTGTGTGTGTGTGTGTGCGTGTGTGTGCGTGCTTATGTGTGTGTGCGTGTGAGTGTGCGTGCTTACGTGTGTGTGCGTGTGAGCGTGCGTGCTTATGTGTGTGTGCGTGTGAGTGTGCGTGCTTACGTGTGTGTGCGTGTGAGTGTGCGTGCTTACGTGTGTGTGCGTGTGAGTGTGCGTGCTTACGTGTGTGTGCGTGTGAGCGTGCGTGCTTACGTGTGTGTGCGTGTGAGTGTGCGTGCTTATGTGTGTGTGCGTGTGTGTGTGCGTGCTTACGTGTGTGTGCGTGTGTGTGTGCGTGCTTATGTGTGTGTGCGTGTGTGTGTGCGTGCTTACGTGTGTGTGCGTGTGTGTGTGCGTGCTTACGTGTGTGTGCGTGTGAGTGTGTGTGCGCGTGTGTGTGCGTGCTTACGTGTGTGTGCGTGTGAGTGTGCGTGCTTACGTGTGTGTGCGTGTGTGTGTGCGTGCTTATGTGTGTGTGCGTGTGAGTGCGCGTGCTTACGTGTGTGTGCGTGTGAGTGTGCGTGCTTATGTGTGTGTGCGTGTGTGTGTGCGTGCTTACGTGTGTGTGCGTGTGAGTGTGCGTGCTTACGTGTGTGTGCGTGTGAGTGTGCGTGCTTACGTGTGTGTGCGTGTGAGTGTGCGTGCGTGGGCTGTTTGTGCAGGTGCATTCATTCTGGAAATCTCCTCTTAAACGGCCTCGGGCCCAAAAATGAATCTAAGGAACGCTAATCACACATTTCTCATTTCAGTCCCTGAACCCCTTATCCCTGTCCGAACCTCTCCACAGGTCAGTGTATCTCCATAACAACAAGCTGACGGACGCAGGTCTGCCAGAGCACATGTTCAACAGTTCTGACAGCCTGGAGATCCTCATTATGTCCAGCAACTTCCTGCGCAACGTACCACGGAACTTGCCATCGTCCCTCCACCGCCTCCATCTGAAGGTGTTGAGCAGGCTCACATCACTAAATCAATCTATGACTCACCATTTTACGACAAACAAATTAATTTAAATAAATAACGCACGGCCTTCTCTGAGCAGAGTAACAAACTAGAGAAAATTCCACCGGGGGCTTTTGACAACCTGTACCAACTCAGAGAGCTGTATCTACAGGACAACTTTTTGAGCAACGATGGTATGGACAATGAGACATTCAGGTAGGGAAGGACATCAGACCTCGTCAGCACTCCTGGCAGAATGAAGCTGATCGAGGCAAAGTTGCCTTTATAATTCTTTATAAAAACACTTATTAGTATTAGTAATGACACCTTTATTTGTCTTTTCATTCTGATGATGAAACGCATTTAGCAGATTAAAACAACACAACCACAATTAGTCATCAGGGGAGAGGTTATGAATGTATTTCTTTATTAGTAGTAGTATTCGTCCATCCTTTCTGGGTAAACAACAATATCAGGGGTGAAAGAGGGAAAAGGATAACCCAGGTTAGAAGAGTAAAATCATTTATTGACAAAAATAAGTCTTCTTCTTTCCCTCTAGTCAGCTGACTAGTCTGGGGTGCCTGGATCTGTCCAACAACAACCTGACCGTCGTCCCCAAGGGTCTACCTCGAGGCTTAGTGTTGCTCCACCTGGAGAAGAACTCCATCCACAGCATTCCCAAAGACACCCTCAGCTCTATCCGGAACCTAGAGTACCTCCTTCTGCACAACAACAAACTCCGCTCGCGCTCCATCGACCCGGCGGCCTTCCATGTAGGATAACCCCGCCTCTCTCCTTCCCCTCGACTGTAGAAAACAAAGGCCTTGAGCCGTCTTGATGAGTGTTCGTTTGGCTTATCTGGCCCCTGCAGGGTTTAAAGAAGCTCCACACCCTCCACATGTACAACAACCTGCTGGAACGTGTTCCCAGAGGCCTCCCTCGACGAGCCAAGACCCTCATGTTGCTCCACAACAGCATCTCGGAGATCGGCCGCGACGACCTGGTTGCGCTGTACAGCCTGACGGAGCTCAACCTCAGCTACAACCGTCTGACCAGCCCCATGGTGCACCGCGAGGCCTTCAGGAAGCTGCGCCTTCTGGAGACCCTGGACATGTCCGGGAACGAGCTCCAGTCGCTGCCTGTGGCTCTGCCACGCAGCCTCCACATCCTCCGGGTGAAGGACAACCAGCTGATCTCCATACCGGAGGGGGCGCTGAGCAACATGTCGAAACTGAGGGAGGTCAACCTCAGCAACAACCAGCTGAAGCTCAACTCCATATACCAGGGAGCCTGGCTGGAGCTGAGTGCACTGAAGGTTAGAGTGGGGGAGAGAGGGGGGGGGGGAGGGTTCTACACAGGCAGGGAGGGAGAAAGAGTGATAAAGACAGAGAGAGAAAGGAAGGAGGAGAGGGAGAGAGAGGGAAAGAGAGTGAGGGAGAGAGAGAGAGGATGTCCATGACCTTCCAGTAATATTTTAGCCAGAGAGAAAGCTGAGGGGATTATTTATTATACACACAGAGCAACGCTGTGATCCTCAGGCAGCCTCCTCTTCTCAGAACACTTTGTTTGATGGTCTGTATACAGAACCATTGGGGAGGACATTTTTCCGTCTGATAAAACGATCTGTTTTTCTCAGGTACTGGACTTGTCGGGTAACCAGCTGTCTCACGTTCCCTCGGACCTCCCTGAATCGCTAGAGTACCTTCACTTGCAGAGTAACCGCATAAGCAGTGTACCCGCCACAGCATTCGAAGGCACGCCAAACATCAAAGCCATCTATCTGCGGTGAGAAGAATTAGAGAGTCTTCCCGCATGCCAGAGGGATACACATCACAGACATGCAGCATCCAGGCAATAACACACACTCACAAAGCCGTTTGACAGCCATTTGACAGATAAAGTGGCGATAAGGACATATTTTTATACAAGTACGAATGTCTGACGCCTGACCTTCAACTTCAGGCTGTTTTGTGGAAGTTGTTGATGTTCAAATAGATGTTGGCGCTGTCTATAGCTCGATTCGCTATTCTATTCATCCCCAGACAGTACATGTCAGCTGTATGACATATCGCTTGTCCACTGAGTCCTCACTCATCCACATAGCCTTTATGGATTTTCCCTTTGATAGTCTTCTCAGCTTTATGTAAGGATCTGTGTGGTGTTTTTTTTCTTCTTCTTCCATTTGGCCCACACACTTGGTTCAGGAGAGTGTTATGTAACTTATGCAAAAGAGGACAAAGAAAGCATGAGACGAAACATCGCACCAGCTGTGCAAAAGAAAACACAGCTCACAGCTCCGCAAAGTCATCCAGCTGTTTGCTTTTCCGGTGACTCCTCTTTCGTCCCCTCTCCTAAGCGCTGCCTCCGCAGGGCACATCTGAGGATTGTAAACAAGGTGCTGTTTCCTTCTGTTCACTTGAGAAGACCACAAGAAACAATCGTCAGGTGAAGTTATAAAGAGCTCAACTGAGACATTCCCCCCCTTCTGTGTGTGTGGATTTGTTTGCGTACTCTCGATTATTTCCCTGGTCCGAGATTCAGTAATTGGATTTGTAACTTAATTAAATTCTGTGGTGCACCTCGCGCCCTCAATATTCCATCCAATTAGGCTAATTGTCTTTGCTGAGGGGGGAATCATTTAAAGAGGAGTCAATGGTGGTTTGGGGCCAGTTTGTAGCAGAACACTGAGGGGACTTAAGGCCTTGTGTGGCTGGGTTGGTCTTTTGGGTTGATCAGCTTGACCCCGGGCTGTCAGTTCATCCGTTGTATTTACAGGCCTCGACCTTGTCCAGCCTGTCAAACTCCTCATGCTGTGCTTAGCAGCTGACGCGACATCATTTGTAAATGTTGTTTTTCTACCAAATCCCCACACAGCTGGGAGCATGGAGGCTGAGCCAATTTAGAGCATCTGGAATGCTCGCTTCATTGGGGGGGGTGGGGGGGGGGGGATTTGTGTACGTGCGCTCGCCTCGCGTGCTGTGTCCGTTTGTATGTGTGATTGCGCTGTGTTCGTTTGTGTGTGTGATTGTGATTGCCGGTTTGTGCGATCGACTGTCATTGATTAAGCAAGAGAACTGTGTGAGCGTGGATCAGTTAGATGGTGCCGGTATCATTATTTAGTTGAACCCCCTTAATCTTCTTACATCTCCATGATGAAATGAAGGCCCATGAGGGTCAAGTGTTTCACACGAACATGACCGACCGATTGGCCTTAACTTTGCCTGGAGAAAGAGGACCTGTGGATACACTTCAGATATTATTACTTCATCCATCAGTTATTGAAAGCCCTTGTCTCTCTTAAAAACACTGGGAAATAAAAACCCAGATTTAATGTCTGATGGTATGAATGTTTTGAATTCATAATTGAAGATACTTTTGTTTACTGATACATATCATAGTTTGATAGGTTGGCTATCAAGGACGAAGAGGGTGCAGATGTCGTGTCAACCAAGCACTGCACCAGCTGATGTCACTAATGAGTTTCTCTACTTAGTGAAATGAGCTGGTGTTAGTTGCTTGGTTGGAGTGAAAACCTGCACCCTCTTGGCCCTGGATGGTACACGGTTGACACCACTGGGTTAGTTCATTCTCTTATAGTGTGTCGAGTCAATGAAGCAGCTGTGATGTGATCCCTGACAAACTAGACCTTTGTAAGCTCTGGTCTCTGGTCTCTTCTCAGGTCCAATCGTTTGTCAGTGAACTCAGTGAAGGAAAGCTCGTTCTCCCACCTCACCAACCTGCAGGTTTTGGACTTGGGCCCGTCCAGCACTGACTTCTCTTTTGGACGTGAAGAAGAGGTGGAAATGGAGGAGGAGATGGAGGAGGAGATGGAGGAGGAGATGGAGGAGGAGATGGAGGTAAAGATGGAGGAAAGGATTAAAAGTAGAATTCTGTTAGAAAAGGATTGAAAAGATGAAGGCAGTGGTTTGAAAAGCTTGTGTATATCTTTCTGGTGCAGGATACCAGATGAATGGTTGTTTCAGACTTAGCTTTTCAGTGCAATGACATTCGGCTGCATATATAATATTCTTCCTTTTTCAGTCAGGTTTAAGGATATTTCTGCTAGTTTCCAAAAGATGCACTCGTGTGTCAGTAAACACTCAACTTAGCTATTGCACACTTTTTATTTTATCGTATTTCAAAAAATCTTTATCTTTATTTAAGTCCTGTATATGTTCCATGTTTGCTCCATCCTGCCACAGTAAATTCTGTGTTTGCATAACTTGCATGGCGAATAAAAAACGAATTCTGATCAGTGATCATCATTGTTTGCGATGCAGACGTATTCATTTAAATCAAGATATCCCTGTGTATAGAATGCATTTGGAATAATTTAGTTGAACTATAAATGATCTAAATCAGTTATTTCAAAGTTTGACACAATTAAAGTGATGTGATTATGGCCCTTACTGTGCCACTATGCTGCCGTACTTGAAATTATTAGAATAGTCATTTGGCGTCATCAACATTTTTATAAACACCATGAATGTCTATGTATCACCGAGTAACACAAAACTAGTTTTTGTTATTCATAAATGTGTTAAATTAAATCGTATTAAATGTTTGCCAGAAGAAAGGCTAGGAGGAATAAAAGTATTCATTGTATTGCCTGCGATGTCAAACCACCGATATTACATTAGTCCATCTGATTATGAAATATCTTGGCAGGTTCCCTGTGGGTACTGTGTAGCCTGAGGCCTTAATACTGCTGTCTGGGTTCAAATCTATTCTGTGTCCTTTGCTCTATATCCCTCTCTCTCTCTCTTTCCTGTCGCACTAGACTACCGTAGTCCAATAATGCGTTGTAATGCCAAAATTAGGAATGCAATGAGGGGGCCAAGCAGGTCAAATGACCCAAAAAGTCTTCAGAGTTCTGGATTTTGTGAGACTCTGAAATAGATTTTTGCCAATTCTTTTTTGTATTATTTTAAGATGGCAGCTACATTTACAGTTGCTGGCCAAAAGGCTTTTTTGCTTCCTGTTTCCCCCAGCTATGCAGTTTCTTTCTAATTTGTTCTTCTTCAAAAAATGAATATTGCCATTAGAGCACTGGATCTATGTTTTCTTGGTATTATATTCACCATGTTCTGACCTTTACCTTCATATATTACCACAGATAACTTTTTTGTTTGACATTTTACAATTGGATGGGATTTTGTGAGAAATCAGAAGGCAGTATAGGGGATTATAACTCTCAAATGATGTTCAACTGCTGCTCATTACAAAGCTAAACGTAATTTTCTTTTCATCCAAATCAGCACCAAGGTCATTTGTTACGCTTCAGAAAGGTCTTACGAGAGGCAGCCTTGGTTATGAAGTGGCAAAAATGCAGAGGCGGAAAAACCTCATCTTGCTTAGACCCGATGTGGAGCTGCAATCAAAATACTTGGATCTTAACCCAATCCCAGCCCATCAGAATGTGTTACAGTCCAGTTTTAATGCCTCTGCTTGTCAAAAACAGATAGTTTGTTCCATGAAATTTTCAGTTTCTTGAACACACACACACTAATGAAGCATTTTATAATAAACATAAATCTAGTCAGTGAATCTGCCTTCACGTTAACCAAGATACAAAGCAAGATATATAGCAGGCAGCTTATCAATAAACTGTGTTCACATTACGTAACTTGAACGTGCCACATTATAGTCTAAACATTTCTTCTGAAATAAAATAAAAACACCCTTGCAATGTCAGTTTAGACATGCACAGGGATACCTTATCCCTTGAAAAAATAAGAAGAATTTGTATGATTTGCAGGCTGCATCTTAACTGGTTTCCTGGTATGTGATTGTCCATGATCTTCTTTCACTGAAGACATCAGCCTAACACCACTAGCTCTGTTAAGGCAGAAATTCATATCCAGGATGAGGGCAGCTTTCTGACAGATCAATCCATGTCTCAAATGGGATATCTTGAGTTTTTTCCCCTCTTGTCTCTGCCCTGTTCTGGTGTATGATACTTGCAGAGGTCTGGCAGCCATATATGAAGCCGCAAGCTGAACGCACATGGAGGCATATGCCCTATCAGACATGTTGCACAAGAACGTATATAAAATGCAAATACCAAAGATTAATCTACCTCAAAACAATATAAATACAAATATGTATAGGTCTGAGGAGCTCTGTGTGTTTGTGTGCGTGGGAAGGAATGAGGGAGCATGTTTATGCATGTCCTTGTGTGTGTGTGTGTGTGTGTACCCAGAAGTTCATTCGGTGTCAGATGTCCTTGCGAACAGGACAGTGTTGACGTAGATTGCGACTGTGTGCCTTCAATTGCTCAGAATCGCAGATAAACTACATCTACTAAAGTCTTTTGTGCCCGTCTTTGGCCCCTGAAAATCTTTTGACATAGCACTTAACGTATCCTGTCAGTGACTCTCAAGTCTTCAACAGCAATCGTCGTCAGGCTGAAGGGCAGCACACAATCCCCACCCCTACACTTTGTTTGGCCACTATCCCCAGAAAAGCCTAGCAGAAAGCCACCTA
The DNA here is from genome assembly GCA_030340685.1 of Protosalanx chinensis. Classification (NCBI taxonomy): domain Eukaryota; kingdom Metazoa; phylum Chordata; class Actinopteri; order Osmeriformes; family Salangidae; genus Protosalanx; species Protosalanx chinensis. The sequence continues at coordinate 9,728,953 of CM059336.1, forward strand.
TTATACCAAACGGACACTTACAAAACAGCATACAAAGCAAAGCATTTGACCCATCACTCAATCGTCTACCACCATTAATTATTATTAAGATGATATCCGTCGGATATTCTTCATCCAGGTCCTTTTTCTAGTGTGAGGTTGTCATCTCTTGTTCTGGGGAGCCCTGAATGGCAGCCCCGGGACCCTGCTTGTGGATCGGTGGTACTGCAGAGATGTGATGGGGAGCTATACGTTGGTCTCCAGGCCATTCATGTCTATGGCACAGTGTTCCTTGTCTTTCTTCAGCTGCCTGGGTGGAACCGGGGGCTTTTTCCTCTCCGGAGGGGGCGGGGGCCGCACGCCCTCCTCTAGCTGCATGAGACGGGCCACGTCTGGGGGGATGTGCTCCTGCTTAGTCCCCGGAGGAGGAGGCTGGTAGCTGCCGTTGTTGTTCTGACAGTTCATTAGCTGCTGGATGTTGATCATGGGCTTGGTCTCGCAGATCAGAGGTACCTGAGAGAGAGAGAGGAGAGGGCAGAGAGGGCCAGGGATGTGCAGAGATTAAGAGGTGTCAAGTATTTCAATTTGAGAGCGATAGCAATACGGCGATAGGGAGAGTAAGAAGGTGGGGGGGGGGGGGGGGAGCTGCTTTTAGCTCTAAAGGTTGAGGCTCAGATTGGAGTCCTCCTTCCAGGTATGTAATTATTTAAAGATATGTAATTACATAAACCCTAACCCTAACTGGAACCCTCAGGGAACTCAGGGAGCAAATCAGGGTGGAACACACTGTGTTAATGGTATTTGCTACTCACCCCATCTCCTTCTTTAATGAAGTCTTTTCTGCAGATGTGTGCCATTATGCCTGTGGCTAAAGCATCTCCCATCACATTCACCATAGTCCGGAATCTATCTCTGGAAACAGAACAGAGGGAGATGGAGATTCTCCTCGGTCAGGTTTAGTAATTGGGACTGAGAAAACGTTGGCAGAAATTTGATTTTTCAGATGTATTTGCATTAATCACAATCCATAGATAATCTACGGTCTCGTTATTTGTTCATGTATGTTACCGAGTTATTTATTGAATAATGAGTCGCCCCAGGAAACTATTATGTATTCTGTTGACCTTGAGGGGTCTACTATGTAGAATCATCCTGATAAAATCTTCCACTGTAAATTCAGTCCTCTGACTTTATGACAGAAAAACTTTACTTGTTTTGCTGTGTGTCTGAGCTGGTTATTTGTATATTGAGGTGTATTATATAATATTGTATAATATTGAGGTGTTTGTTGCTGTAGATTCTCTCTCCTAACCCTCCCAGCTGATGTTCTGATACTTCTAAACCCAGAAACGAAACATACGGCAACATAGTTCTAGTGAACATGAAGAAACGTTGCTATGCTCAATGACTGATGCTCTTTGTAAAAGCTCTCTCTTGTAAGTCGCTTTGGATAAAAGTGTCTGCTGAATGAATAAATGAATAAATGTAAATGTAAGAAACGTCCTCCATAACAGACTGGTTGATCCCAGATAAGGGATGGTTTTCAGCAGGAGTAAAGAGCCACCTATTACTTACAACGCCCAGTCCACTGCAATAATGAGAGTGATGTCATCAGTTGGCAAGCCGACCGATGTTAGTACTATCACCATGGTGACCAGTCCAGCTTGTGGGATACCTGCTGCACCGATGCTGGCAGCTGTGGCTGTGATACTGCATTGGGAAAGCAGAAAGGGCCATACGTACATTTTAAATAGTTGGAAATGTTCCAATCACTGCATTAAGGCATGACTGATTGATAATCAAGCGTTCTTCTTTATTTTACATGCACAGTGTACAGTGGGCAAATGATGATTTAATAGCGAAAAGAGAGAACACTCCCACAGCAGTTTCAAAACGTTCTTCTGATAAATGCCCACAGAAACACATCTCCATTTGAAAATATTTAATACGTATGCTGAAGCTCCACCCAGCTTTTAGCTTTGTCCCCAAAAAATACAACTGTTCCATCAGCTAAGCCACTGTCCCTGTGCAGGGGATTGAAGGCCAGATAGACAGACTCCATGAACAAACTTAAGGCACGCTACGCCTTCTGAAATCCAAGAATTTCAAGTTTTCTGTATCAGTCTGTCTGCCAAAAAAAGGCATAATATACAATTAAATTGAAATGTTTGTTGATCATCACCTCACCCCTTTCAACCCACACACCCCTTCCCCAATCCCTCCCTCTACCGCTGCCCTCCCACCCCCCGCTCCCTGCTCCCTGTTCCCCCTCCCCCACGGACCATCTGCCGATGACTATACGTCGACCATCATCCTCTACTCGGAGGCGAGCGCGTCTCGTCACACACACCCCCCCCCTCCCTCCCACCCCCACCCCCCGCCCACCCCCACCCCCGCCCACCAGCCCTCGTTCCCCCTCGGCCATATGTGCTGCTGGTGTCTCGAAGATGAGAGATGTCTGGCTGTCGACGCGATCATGGAAGAACTTCCAATGGACGAATCAAATGTTTCCCAACAGGATCCCGCGGGGGTCTCTGTCACACCAGCGGCCTTGTGCTGGGGGCTCTGTGCTGAGAATTTGAGGGGGGGATGTGGAGCGGAGTTGAGGGCCGAGCTCCACTTGTGTCGTGACAGGGAGATTGCATTTTATCCAGGTCACACATGGCTCTTTTAACTGAGAGATTAGTCGGGCAGTTTCAGGCTCGTTCTGCTTAATGGCATTATAGAGGAAATGAGGTAAGAAACATGACAGGTTCAAGCAAGGTGGGGGGGGGGGGGGGGGGGGTGGCGGGGGGGGGGATCTTTTTTTGCATCTTTATTGAGTTTACGGGGAGCTCCATCAGGACAGCTTACACTGTCTTCCATCGTTGTACGCAGGCGTCGACTCCTCATGATGTCCAATGAAAATGAGGAGCTGAATCCCTCAGAGACACATGGAGGGAAACAAACAAACGAACAGAGAAAAAAACTCTTCCTGCTACCTGATGGTGATGATCTGGCCAAAGTCCAGTTCGTAGTTGTTGACCTGGGCGATGAAGATGGCCGCCACAGCCTCGTACAGGGCAGTACCGTCCATGTTGATGGTGGCGCCCACAGGAAGCACGAAGCGAATGATGCGCCTGTCGATGTGGTTATTCTCAAGAAGGCACTTGAAGGTAATAGGCAGAGTGGCAGAGCTGGAGAAAAGGGCCAAACAAAACAGAAAACAAAACACTCAAGATATTTGAAACATCGTTCCCAATGACACAGAAACATCGTTGGCATCATGGACGAGGGGCTTTGATAATCCAAATAAACAACTGACTAAGCAGCTATATGCGAGGGGTTCATATGATGTAGCACTGCAAGTTGACAAGGGTCTGCCCCCGCATGTTCACACACACACACAGCTGCACATTTCTCCCGCTTCCTCTGGCTCACGCCAGATGTGTTTTTGATCTCTTCACCTTCCTCTGATTCTGACAAGATTTTTCCAATGAAGTGAATCTGAATCTTTTTTTTCAATTTGAAGCCGTTTCAAACGCCAAAAGGTTATTTCGACTCAAACCCCACGATTAATGTAAATGTAGCTCGTCGATAGATAGAGTTCCTAGAAGAATGCCTTTCCCTTTCAGGATTGTGGCTCAACATGCCTCACAACCCTTTCATGGAAACGAACAAGAGATTGAAAGTCATTTCAAGGATACGATCTTAGCCAAGCTTGTTCACCTTGAGGAGGTCGCCAGGGCAATGAGTAGAGCTTGAAGAATCCCTCGTATGTACACAATGGGACTTTTCTTGGTGATGAAGAAGTACATGGATGGTAGGATGAAGAGGCCGTGGAGGACCAGGCCAAACACCACTGTGATGGCATAGAAGCCCAACTTCTTCCCCATGGCCGAGGGATCGCTCATCTCTAAGATCTTGCCGGCCACGAGGAACACAATACCAAATGGGAAGTACCTGGAAGTGAAGAGCACACGTCACACGTTGTGTAGAAAGAAACGTTGCCGTTAATCACATGTGAGTTGTGGCGCGATCCTCAGAATTACCAGATAACGATGGCGACGATTTTGAGGACGGCTTCGTTCAAACTCTGACAGAAGTTCACCAACGCGCTACCGTTCGGTCCCATCCTACCCAGCATGATCCCTGTCAAGATACAATACAGTCTTTTGAGCGTCTGATGCCCCGGAAACAGCTCGGGTTTTTTTCCCTGTCATGTTTAATAGACAAACACACATATTTCTTTATTATTATTATTATTATTTATTTTTTTACCCATGGTGGCTGAGAAGATGACGATCCCGAGGACATTCATTCCATCGCTTGTTCCTGGTTTTGTACGGATCAACACGTCTGGTGGTGGCGTCAGGTCAAGGGCAAAGTTCTGAATGTCCGTTCCATTATCGTCCTGGATACCATAGATGAGTGCTCTGCGAGTGGTGGATTCTGATTGGCTCACGGTAGGTTTGGGTTTCAAGATGGATATACTACTCGTCCGATACTGCTCAGAGAAAGAGAAGAAAAAAAACACATAGTAACAAAGAAGACAGACGAACCAAAATGGCTAAAATAATGTGTGAGATTCTTCATTAACACAGTGCTCACCTGTTGAAATGTAGCTTGAACCAGGTTGGATGGAAACATATTTCTGCAGAGTGCATAAATACATGATGAACATCACATAATAAATAGATAATGCAAACAGTTTATACATAAGATACACTGTGTGAACTAGATATTCAATTCATTTAGTTAATTATAAGTAAGATTTTCACTTTCACTGAATTAACACTGCTTGCTTTGCTCACATGGAATGGATTTGTTTTGTTTGATATTAACCCTCAATATCAAATTATTGAAATATTTCCATATATAATTAAGGAGGAAGAGTTCGAGGAGTGCAGATGGAAGTCAATGGATGTCAACAAAGGCTGTGGTGAGTCACATCTATGAAGTGTACCACTCAAATAAACAAAAGCCTTGATTGGACCTTTAGCAATCCTTCCACAGACCTTCACCGCAACATTTCCAGGGTGTTGCTGGGTTGTGTTGCTGGGTTGTGTTGCTGGGTTGTGTTGCTGGGTTGTGTTTGGGCAGTAAAGGCGTTCATTTGAAGCAAGCAGAAAGAATGAACCAGATGAACCCTCCCCCCCGCCCGTATAGACCCCAGAATGAACCAGATGAACCCTCCCCCCCCGTCCGTATAGACCCCAGAATGAACCAGATGAACCCTCCCCCCCGCCCGTATAGACCCCAGAATGAACCAGATGAACCCTCCCCCCCGCCCGTATAGACCCCAGAATGAACCAGATGAACCCTCCCCCCCGCCCGTATAGACCCCAGAATGAACCAGATGAACCCTCCCCCCCATCCGTATAGACCCCAGAATGAACCAGATGAACCCTCCCCCCCATCCGTATAGACCCCAGAATGAACCAGATGAACCCTCCCCCCCGCCCGTATAGACCCCAGAATGAACCAGATGAACCCTCCCCCCCCGCCCGTATAGAACCCAGAATGAACCAGATGAACCCTCCCCCCCCGTCCGTATAGACCCCAGAATGAACCAGATGAACCCTCCCCCCCCGTCCGTATAGACCCCAGAATGAATCACAAGATGAACAAGCTGTCATTATTATTCATGATTATGTAACACTGTGGTCATGCTATACATTAAGAGATTATCGAAATAAGAATTAATAATACTGTATTCTTTATGTCATAAATATCAATAATCTAACATTCAATGGAATATAGCATAATTGTTATTGCAAATCCAATGTTTAATGAAATATTCTAAATATTAATATATTATGATCCAGATGTGAGCTTTATATATATATATATGTTTTTTTTTCTTCTTCCAGATCTGATCAAGGCAAAAGAACAGATGCTTGAAGTACTATCATGGTAAAACCTCTCGGAAAAACAGTCTTATTTATTATTTTTTTAGCACCAATAGTTCCTGTCAACTATTGCAGTTAACTTTTCACAGTTGAAATGTTCTCAATCATTAAACTCATTACTCAGGGCCCAATGGATCTATATGGTTAGGATTATTTTTTAGGAAGTTCATTATTGGCCATAATGGAGTTGAACAGTGAGCAGTTTTCTTGACAGCTGAACAAAAGGCTTCAACAGATCTGCTATAGTCACAATACAAAAACACAATACACACAGAAACGTACCAACAAAAAAAAAAGCTTTGCTTTTAACATGAATGCTCCAACATATTCCAGTTCTATCAAGGCAATAAGCAATCAGGAAATCACCTTATGAAACATTCTACAATTTGCTCCAAGAGTTCTCAAGCCTAGATGTCCATCAAGGATAGAACAAAACAAAGGAATAGTTCTAGAAGGAGGAATAGCTCACAATCTTTTCTGAATTATTTCTCCTGGAGATAACAAGAACATTCCTCTCCTCTCTCAGCCTCCTTGACACATCCTTCACACACACACACACACACACACACACACCATTCGGACAGAACAGTTGTTGACCTAGAGCAGGTCAAAGTGCCCCAGTCCTCTAGTCAACACCACCATTCGACCCCTCAAGCAAGCTATCAAGCACCTGCCTCACTGTGGTAAAGATGAACTGGACTACACTTATTCCAAACCATCCTGTGTGTTTTAGCCCCCTTGTAGGTCACAGTGAGCCCAGTAGTTACTTGAGCCTCACTGCCAATGACATTGTGCAGAGGCTTTACAATTGTAGAACATTAACACCCACTAACGAACTATATTGTTGACGACGTATGCACTGTTTATACGCTGATATTTGTGTGGATATGCAGAAGCTGTACATGTCGTTTCAGAGGGAAGAGGCAGAATGACCTCGCTGGAGAGCGGAGCACGGCGCTGGAGAGCGTCACGCTGTGAAAGGAAATAGCGTGACTAAGAACGTGTGCGTGTGTGTCGGCCTCTCACCGTATGAGGTCCAGGAGAGCATCCGCAGAGCTCATGATGGGTTTGCTGCTGTCCTCTGAGTCTTCTTTTTGGGCCGCTCCCCCGGGGTGGATAATGGACACCATGATGATACCCACCACCACCGCCACGAAGGTCGTCCACAGGTAGTAGGAAACGGTAATCAGACCCAATCGACTAGAACACTTGGCATCTAGTGCAGCCAGCCCAGACATTAGACTGAGGGAGGAAGGGACGAACAGTGATAATGGTTGACTTTCACTGAAACACAAGGTTAATATGTTCTGCTATAACTGATACAATCAAAACACTTACAACTAACCTTACCCCTAACCAGTTGGTAAATATCAGCAAAACTGTAGTAGACTAAGAATTTCTCGAAGGTGTGACCATTTACAAATGGTCTATTGGGGAACTGGAAGTAAAACTACTAAATACTACTAAAATACTATTTCAGTTTGCAATGTTTCCTAAGCCAGCAGCCAAAAAAGTGTACAGTGCAAAGAGATAAGTGCACTCAATTAAGTATACAGGCATGTCTGGTACCTCATCAGTTAATTGGCTGCCACTCACAAAGATTGAAATGTCACTTCTATACTATAACCATGTATGTAGCTGGCATGTGGGACTGAGTCATCGGCTGTGTGCAGTCAGCTGTATGTTCTAAATGTACTTTAAAGCTCTAATCCTTCACCACTCTCATTCAGTACCAGCAAGCACACAGTGATGTCCAGTGACTGACAGACACACGCGCACATGTGACCTCTGCACCCCCCCCAACCCCCCCGCCCCCCTGCCCAACACACACACACACACACAAGCACACAGACACACACACAAGCACATAACCACCACTGAGCATCTGTTCAGTCACCAGCTTTACTAGAGCAGTGGCAGGCCAGTTTGAGCATTGCTTCGGTATCTCTGTACAGTCTAGAGGGGTTCAGCATACAAGTGTTCTGTGCACGTGGAGGTGTACCCTGTGTGCAGTATGTTTGTGTGTGTGTGTGTGTGTGTAGCTGTGTGTTTATATCTCTTTGCCGTTAGAAAGGCTGCTCTGTTCCCAGTCTGCAGAGCTCCAAATTCTGCCAAACCAAGTCGTGAAAACATCATTTGGAAGAACTGTCTGAAAAGCAGTGAACTCGTGAAAAACATGTTTGCTGTCGAATTAGTTTCCATTCAGTCGCTGTTTAGAGCTCTTATATGTGACATTGAAATGAATGATCCACCTCTTTGAAAGGCCACAAGTTTAAGGTTATCCATGAGCCTGAGCAGCATCACGTGATACCCCGGTGCCTTGGTGATTGTTCTTCAACGTGCACTCTCACACACCCACGATCCTTGACTCAGGTTCTTGACATTACACGGATAATCGCATGTGAAAATTTGATAAAGTAAAAAAAATACACTATGATTATCATACATAATTTTACTTTATTTTTGTGGCTGTATGAAGAGTGATGGTATTATGTGAGCTAAGGCCTATTTTGCCTTGGGCTATGAGCTTGTGAGTGTAGGCTGATTTACTTACTTACTACTTTAACTTCTCAGCTAAATCAAACAATGGGAATAATTAATATTAAACTATTCCAATTAATCATTAAACACGTTTACACGCGTGTAACATTAGCGATGTATGAGCTGAGAATGTGGCCAACACAAATTATGAAGTGTGTTGGAAAATGGTAACGTTCACTTAGGAAGGCCTGTTCATCAGGAAATTAAAGCATATCTAATCATGGTATTGTAATCCTCTCCTGATGGAAGACTAAGTGAATTACATTTTGCTAGAGATTGTGTCAATTGAACCAGGAAAGAACCCTCATGTCCATCAACTGCATCAAGCTCAGAAAGCGGGAGGGAGATGCTCGCGAGCAGGTTCATAAAATCAGTTACCATGGGAATCGATCCATAGTTTGCGTTAACTCTCTTTCTGGGATGGAAAACCCAGAGTTCGTCTCATCTCAGAGTTAATCAACTCAATGTTTGCACAGGTCGGATATTCCTGTCCGGTAAGAATCATCTGGACAGGGAGTCAGGTGGCTCAGCTGGTTAAGGCGTCGGCCTCATGACCTGTAGGTTGTGAGTTTGATTCCCAGCTGTGTCCTGTGTTGTTGTGTGTGATGTTGTGTCCTTGGGCAAGGCTCTTTGCCCTACAGGGGGATTGTCACTGTACTTGCTTTAAGTCGCTTTGGATAAAAGCATCTGCTAAATGAATATTTATTTATTTATCTGCTGGAACTGGATAAACAGCTATGCTGGATAAGCAGCTACTGGACTAGACTGGCCATTCAGTTCTCTCACACAGATGGATAGAAAAGTTTTTTAGCAGTCATCTAATGCCAAACTCATGAGACTATCACAGTCCTCTGATCTCTGACAATATCAAAACCATGAAATACTAACTCAATTAACATCCACTAAGTCCCAAAAAATCTTCAATATCAGTTTTCCTTCCTTGGCTATGGAAAGACTGTTATCATTTAGTGGAACTGAGAAAGAGCTGTAATTGATGGGCATTTGACGAGAAATGCAAAATATACCTGGACACGACAAGCGGAAGGATCAGCATCTTCAACATCCTCATCAGCAGCTCACCAGGAAACTGGAAATACTTCACCTCCTGCAGGCGGGAAAAAAAGACATACATGGATTATAGAGTGAACGTATAAAAGGTTTCAGATGCAGTCACCTGGACACTGTTTTCAAAATCAAAGCAAAGGCGTTCGATTTTAAGACAGATGATAGACCACACGATTAGGTGTAAAGACTGGATTCTACAAAAGAGCTTGGGAATTTATTTACAACCATGCTCCATTCATTAATCACGCATGAGGATGCGTTTCCATGGTGTTTAAACTACATGGGCGTGACATTCACAGCACTGGAAAGGTCAAGAAGGAAGGAGAAGAAGACGTGCATTTGCATATCTGAGCGTGGTAAGTATGGTCCTTATGAAACTATATAAAGCTGAAACAAGTGACAAGTGGGTGAAGATGTTCTTCTCCTCATCAGCAACTCATCCTGCTGATTTAAATCATGTACTATAATGAGTCCTTCTCAGATGAAGAAACGTCGACCACATATGGTGTCTGTTTTTCTGCTGTTTATTAAGGTAGTCTGTTTTCTGGGAGGTGGCGAGTTCAACGTTTTCACACAGGAAGTAAACAACTCAGACAACAAGCAGGCGATGAGCAGCGAGTCCATCTGGGATCTTTGATTGATATTTTTGATGTTGAATAACGTATCTGCCAAACTCTACTTAATGAACTACTTAACATTCATGAAACCTGGTTGTGCTTCTGGACATAGACCTGTTTTCAGTGATAATGCCCTCTCAAGCTCAGTCAGAATATTGTTTTATTTTTCATCTTTAAGGCCATCAGAAAGTGGATTTATGTCATTTATGGTCTGGGTTTGGGGACAAGAGGCTGTAGCACCAGTTCCACTGGTGAAAATGTTCAACCTTAACATTTAATCGAGACATTTCTGCCCCAAAAACGTTACAGCAACATGTCTGGACTCATCGTTTCCTGTTTTGACTCGATGATGCTGCCATGCAGGTCCATGCAGAAATATCAATAATCAATGTTCCAATATCTACTGGAAAACATTCCCAGAAAAGTGAACGCAACTACAGACACAAAAGAGAAACCCAATCCATATAATAAGTGCTGAGAGGTTCAGGAACCAGGAGTCCATATACTTAGTTGTGTCCACATTTTGGCTGTGTAAATGGATCCAATTGAGAACCATTACGATGTAGAGAGCCCCACGTATTTTTTTTCTTCATCTCCAGAACAGTTATTTTCAGTGCGTCACAATCACAGTGCGTCACAATCACATTGTGATTCTGAGAAAACGTGTTGCCTCGTGACTAGATCCAATGAGGGAACGGAGTGTATGCTGCCTATGTGTTGATTGTTTAATGTACTACTGCTTGGTTCTGTAACACAGATGGATGTTTACAACCCAAAAAATTGGTGCAAATGGATTTTGTGAAAATATTTTGTTTTAGGATGTCCATGCTTTTGAGTGGTATAATTTCCGCTTCAGTCCTATTTTGTCAACAAAAGAATTAATGAAAAAGGTGAAGAAAGAGTACACAGAATATTACACATTTATTTTTCTGTTGTTTATAGACGTTAAATTGTATGTTTAGATGAAGGTAGAGAAATGAGCAATCATTCTGTATCCACACTGTATGACAAGTTTTAGCATTTAATGGCTTATTTTGGTGCCCTAGCAAAGCACCATTCAGTATCAGACCCAAACTGGCTCTAACATGTATCAGACAAGGATCAGAGGAATAACTCAAAACAAGGACGTTGGGAATACTTCATGTGCCAGTGGGAATCCTTTTTAGTGATTACTGCTGCTTTCCCAGCACATTGTGGATGAAAATCCCCCACACCCCCACACCCCCTCCGTGTCCCAACATCCCTAACCTGGCCCTTATTCAAATGAAAACACTCCAGTGTCAAACCAGAGCTTTCACTAGACAAAAAACCTTCTACCGGTTCAGCTCTTTGGGGGCACACTGGGCATTGATCCCTCCCTGAGCTCTGGGCTGGAGCCGTGGCCTGGGTATTTGTCAACAGAGTTAAAACATGGGAGACAGATGTAGGTAAAAAAGGGAAACAGAGCTAGAGAGAGAGAGAGAGAGAGAGAGAGAGGGAGGGAGAGAGGGAGGGAGGGAGGGAGGGAGGGAGGGAGGGAGGGAGGGAGGGAGGGAGAGAGGGAGGGAGGGAGGGAGGGAGAGAGAGAGGGAGAGAGAGAGAGAGAGAGAGGGAGAGAGAGAGAGGGAGAGGGAGAGAGAGAGAGAGAGGGGGAGGGAGGGAGAGGGAGAGAGAGAGAGAGAGAGAGAGGGAGAGGGAGAGGGAGAGAGAGGGAGAGAGGGAGAGGGAGAGGGAGAGGGAGAGAGAGAGAGAGAGAGAGAGAGAGAGAGAGAGAGAGAGAGAGAGAGAGAGAGAGAGAGAGAGGGAGGGAGGGAGGAGATAGCAGTAGTGAATAAAGGTAAATGTGGAGAGGGTTTGGGAGAGTTGCCTGAAGGACTTTTCAGGGAGGGTTGGAAGCTTTTAGTCAAATCATTCAGTCAATTCCAAAGAATAATTGTAAAAAATAGAAAGTTATAAAACCTTGATCTTTTTTTCTAATCCTGGGCTGGCTGGGCAGACAAGTCTGGGAACATATTTGGCCTCTAAAAACATGTTGTTGCTGATTATATTTTGAGTCTAGTGGCAAATGTTGAACCCATGCAGTTGGATATTTTGTGAATTTACACTCATCTTTTGAAAACTTTGCTTGATAAGTTGTTCTTGACATGAGGACAGAATTGGGATGTGGCCTAATGCTTAACTATGAATGTTGGTTGTCTCACTTTAGATTGAAACTGACTGGCTTGACTACAGGTACACGGTAAACTATGGAAAATTATCACAGGCAAGGTTTTGACATTTAAATGACCTTTCTAGTTGCATTATGTGGATATATCTTGTGTTCTACAAAAAAAAGCCTTTACATTTAGGGGCCGAAACCATTTTAATCAGTAAAATTTAACTTCATGATTAATCCCAACAGCCCTGTGAAAAGGAATACTAAAATGAGAGAGAATAAGAAGGTGATGCCAAAAGATAGGCAGCGTAACACAGGTCCAGTGGATCCAAAATGGCGGCTATAGGGAGACCAAAACTAAAGGGAATATCGGAAAGATGGAGCCCCCAAAATGGGAAATGATAACAATATGGGAGAGAAGGTGTTGCTTCTAAAGATCGGAAGTGCATTGGAATATACTATGGGAAAGCGAAAGCCTGGTACATGATAATGTCAGCTAAAGAGCTTTTCTGTACGGCATTAAGCAGAGAGAGCTTAGTACGCTGTGTAAGAGCCTGGAGCAGGACTTGTGCACAACCAGCGTATGTGTGTTCGTGCATTCTGGAGTGTGTATTTGTGTGTGTGTGTGTGTGTTACGTGTGCTTGTTTGTGTAAATGAGTATGGTCTGCGTGTGCGTCCGTGTACGTGTGTTTGCATGAATGTGTGTGTTTGTGTGGCATGAGCAGCAGCTACGATCATTGCCAAAAGACTAGTCGAGAGGCCAGCCATGGTGCTGCTTTTAACAGCCAAGTGTGACACAACACAGCCAGATTCACATTAGGCTAAATCTCTGGCCCCCTATCGCTGCATTTGCACTAGTCCTCAACGAGAGCCGGATGTGACACTAAAAGTAGTTGCTTTAGGTCTGAAATCTGCCTGACATCACTGCCTCCCGCTCCTCACTTCGTTCATTAAAACATGATGTTGGGGGAGTAGGATCGTGTTTGTACGTACGCTGGTCAACCCAACCCAACAACATTGTGTTAGACACACTAACTTGATGTTTACTGTAGCTTTTACGCTGCAAAGTACTGTCATAAAGTAGGTTAGCTGTATGTTCATGTCACCAATCTGGTGGGTGTTGACAACTAGTTGGTTATTAATAGAGTTGGAAAATGAACTGTACAGTCATTGTTTAATCTGCTTAAAAATGTGTAAAAGGAGTTGTGAAAGCTAAAAGGGCTTTGTAATAGGTTGTGAGAAGATGGAAAAATTAACAGTTTCTTTGCGGGATTTTGAAGGGAAGTCCATATTGCCTATAGATGATAATTACTTTGTCATGAGGGAATCCTATCACATATTTTCCTCGCTCTTTTGAAGGAACGCTGCTGTTATCAATAAATTAATATTTTTTATGAAATATAGGACAATTTTTTAAAATGTTCTCCATTATAAAAGAGAGAGAAGCTTCAAGGACAAAAATAGAGTGCTTTTGTAGGTTAGAGACTAATGTCGGCTTTTCATTAGTGGGGAAATGTGGCAACATAATGAACATCATTAACATTGGTTACAAGTTTTTCTTTTCCAACACATCCTTCTTGATGTCTGTCACTTTAATCTGAGTGGACCTGAATGACCATACGCTCAATTTAAATGGGGTTGGTGACTTTTTAAATGAGTACAAATAACCTTTGTGGATATATTAGGTGACGCATGCTTATCATCCCAATGTGACGATGACGGCTTGTCAAAATGAGATCACTCCTCCCTCCCATTCCACCCCACAGCTTCTCTACAAAAAAGATTAAAGGTCTTTCTAATTTGACTGAAAACAAGAGGGACTCCAGGATCACTCCTGGTCCATGTACAATTACTGAAAGCATTTGATTTGATTGGAAGCTAATCCTTCATTGTCAAAGAAAAGGCCCTGCTGGCTATTTTTAGGCCTCTCTGAGAATTTGCTGTGGGTTTATTCACATGAATAATGTTCAAGAACAGCAAATGTCGCTCAAGCCACTCAATGCCCTTTCCTAGACCAAACTACAGTATTATTGATCTCTAAACTGCTGAAAACATTTAATACATCAAACACTGAACATCCCTCTGTCGAGATATTGTATGGAATTGGGATAATCCATACATCCGTAATCCTCGATAGACTTGTTTGCAAAGAAACACATTACGATGACTAATGTTGGAAAAAAGGTGGTGGCACTAAGTGATTACAGGTGCCATTTTCGGCTGGCCAGGTTTACAGGGAGGGATGTGTGGAAGAGGCAGGTTTGAGGGTCACAGGTGTTCCGTGGGGGGGTAGTGGGGGGGGGGGGGGTAACTGACCTGCTCTGTAAGGCGCTTGGTCCGGAGGAAGAACCCCAGCAGGCACCCTATGACCACAGCCAGCACTGACAGGATGAGCAGTCCATTCTGCTTGCACACATTCTTCACCCTCACCCACACCGCGTCCAGAGCCACGGCCATGACGAATCCAGCGTTCCTCTACCCTCTGCTCACCAACCCATACGCTTCCAGCCCAAAATCCAGACGTGGAGGTCGAGGACGAGCGGCGCAGCGGCACGACGACAGAGACAGAGATGGCTGAAGATGGCAGGACTGAAGCGTCCCTCCTCCTACTCTCTCCGCGTGGTGATGTGCTCTGGACTAAGAAGATCACGACACTTTCTAGGCATCCCCTCCCTCTCTGCTCCACCCAGCCGAGGCTCTGCCCCCCCCCCCCCCCCCACCCCCCACCCCCACCCCCCCCCCGCTGCATGCTCCCTGTTTCCCAGCCAACCACCAGGGGGCTGTGACAGCTGTCAGAATTGTCCTCAGGGTTAACATCACCAATCCCATTAGAGTGCCACTATATTAAAGGGGGCTGATACTGGATTAAATATCCATGAACAATATTACACAAAGGTTACCCACCATTTGAGGAAAGTCATGTTAATACTCGCTGCCTTCTTGTCTTGGAATATACAAAGGATAAGGATGTTTGCCCGCAATGTTGTCAGCTTTGGGTCACAGTTTTATAATCTGCTCAAGTGTAGGAAATCCAATTGAAAATAATCTTCAAATAGAAACATATCAATAAATAGCGATATTTAGAAATAAATGTATCTTCTGAATTGTGTTTCTGAATCTTGTCAATTTAGTATGATATGAAATGCAAATACTGTATGAGGTCAAAACAAAGGTTCTTTAAAGAGAGAAAAAATATATGCATATATTTTAACAGCATTAATATTATGTACAGTCCAGCCACAAGGCTTCCATCCAACCCCCACACCTCATGCATAAGATGTGTGTATAGGCTTTGTGAATCATCAATATTGCATGAAGTTAACCGCAGTTCTATATGATTAAAGCTCAATTGGGATTGGCAGTTGACCTCTGCGAACGAGTTTTTGTATCAAGCTGAAAACATTCTTCACAACCCCAGGACTCACAGTGGAGAACTACACGCTAACCAAATACCAGCAAAGCATTCCCAAAGGCTTCTCAAAGATAGTTACACATTATTCAAGATAAGCTTCAAAATTATTTTGCATGTATTTCTTTGGGCGCAGAGGAACTTTAATCTTTTTCTGACCCGAAACTTGCGATTCAGGTCACTTCGTCCTCCAATGGCTGTTGCCATGACTAAACAGCCTGTCAGTTAGGGAGAGGTGACTGAATCGAGTCGGCCATCTTGTCTTCTTCCTTAGCTCAACCCTCTCCTCTAGCATACAAGGACATGAACATGCTGTAATTGAAACAATGTTGAGTGAGATAAAAAATAATTACTCCCTCTTACACCAAGGTCCTGACTAAGGATCGTCCTTGGAAGACAGGCAGGGAAAGTTTTTCATGGATTAGATTAGATAGGAAAATGCAATTATAAAAAATGAAATAGATCACATTTGTTTTTTAGATAACGCCACATATGTAAATCCAAGACTGACAGAACCATGGGGTTCGAAATCGGCATTGCGAAAATGTTTAGTTTGTGATGGATAGGGGACACAAAGAGAGAGTATGAGATAGAGAGAGGTCTGAAAGAGAGGGATGAGAGGAGGAGAGAGATTTACTAGTCTGGCATTTAATTGTTTCCTGTAAATAGAGTCAAGTAAAATGCAAAACAGAAGAACCATGGAAATCACTTTGAGGCATGTGACCACACAATAATCCCATGCACATGCACACGATGCAGGATGACTTTACCAAGTCCAATCCTACATCGAGTCACACACAAGGCAGATCAACAGCACATCCTCCATCCTCATCTCACTTCTGTTTCCAAGGGGGAAAATGATGAATGAACCAATGTGCCACATGCATGTCTGAACATGTTGCATGCGTATGGTCATCCGTGTATGAGCTTGGGCAGAAGTCACATGGGATCGCCAGACTCCATGGTCACTAATCCCTCTCTTTTGCCAATATTTCCTCTCGATCTGGTTTCATCAGGCTGGGATTACACTGGATTAGAAAACCTTCCAGAAGATGACATGCATTCATTCATTAACAATATTAATGGCTGCTTCGTATGCATCTCTCCCAGTATGCATACCGGATATAAAATCATACGTAAACAAAACAGTTAACGAAATGTACCTGTTTTTACTGCTTCTTACCGATTGTTATGTACTTTAACGGCTGTGTCTCTCACTTGTAATTTGATGATATAATCTGGTGTGGTGGGAGACTGATTTGCATGGGGATGTGAAAGGTTTGAAGGTTTTATCTCAGTGACCTCAGCCTGCCCTTCACCTTTGTGCTGCATACACTCTATGAACTGCAAAGCCATGTGATGTCTACAACATACCCTACATTACTGTACTCAGGCTGTACAGCTGACTAACTGCTCAACCAGATGAGTTTCGAGACACATTATTTAATTAAGGCTTTAAAAGAGATCTTTGAATTTTACTATATTGTATACTATCCCATTTTTTTCGGACGGTTAAATCACGATTTACTGATGCCGAAAGTCTGATTTTCGAAAAGAAAATGGGTTTTAAATTAGACTGCTGTAAATCTATTTTAAGGATCAGAGCAGGGAATCTATTTTTAGGGGTCCAGTGAACCTATTTAAGATACTGATTCCACCAATTAATTATTTGGCACTTGAGGAAACAGAAGTAGATTAAATAGCCTACCTTCATTCAGTTCCTGAGCCAAAGGTGGGCCTGTAAAACAGAGTAACAATAGAAAATAATCCACAATCATCCCACAGCATTTATTCCTGATGGTGCTTTTATTTTTCACGGCAGTGAAGAAAAAGGCTAGTTGTGATTGGACACGGCCTTTTACTCACACAATCAGCCCCTCTTTCTTGAATGTGACCTCTGGATGTTTTTTAACCTCCTGCCAGTAAAACATGGGGATACTTAGAAAAGGGGTAAGGATCTAGTTAGGGCGGTCTTTCCAAATGCCAATCAACTGCAATGATATGCCCTAGATAATGTATTATTGACTGAAAAGGTACAATTTCCTAAATCTATAATAAACTTTCGAAGATTTAATCCATTTAATTTGGATCATTTTAGACAATGCTTAGTCTAGTGAATTAAGAACACACATAATTGAGGATCAATGTACTGAAGCTCAGGAACTCACTGACTCCTCCTCTATCAATCCATGTATTATGTTTTGTCACATTATACTAGCCAGAAGCCTGATCTTATTGAACTGAAAAGTCCTCCGACTCCCCAAACCTTTTTAGGGGACACAATGCAATACTTGCAACTATCCCCCCTATACTCCAATATATGTTCTATGTTGCTCTTCTCTGTCACAGTGAATTCTATGTTTGTTAATCTTGCAGAGCAATTAAACCTGATTAAACCTGATTCTGAGAACATGTCATTTTCATTAAGACACAAAGAACAGCTGTTCTATTCTCTTTGACAGCACTTCATAGATTATTTCAATAATTGAATCTCTAGTAGACCTCCTCAAAAGCTATATAATGGATGTGAGCAGGTGAGATGCTTATGTTCTTGGTTGTTTGTATGTTTTTTTATATTCTTTTTATATATACAGAATGTAAAACTGATAAGTAATCAATATGTAAGATTGTAACTGGAAAAATAAAATACATAAATACATAATAATAAAAATTGATCCCCCCCCCCAAAAAAAAGGAAAAGGTCAAAAGTAAAGGTGGTGTGCAACCATTTCTGAGTGGGTGGAGTGCAATGGATTGGTGAATGGAATTGTGCAGTTTTTGTAAAGTTTATTGGATGAATATAAAAATAAGGTTTACACAGGGGTGGGAAAGGAGGTAGAGACCGGTCACATAGCAGAACCACACAAAGGGTCTTTACACTCAATGAATGAAGTCATAATACCAGTGTTGGGCAGTAACGTCGCTACAAGTAGCGGCGTTACTAGTTTAACTACATTTCTCAGTAGCGTGGTGGTAGCGTCGCTGTTTTCTGAATCAAATAGCTTTTAAGTAGCTTAGCTCTTTTATTAACCAAGTAGTGCTGTAGCGTCCACATAAGCTACATTTTTACAAACATCTCTGAAACTCAGCGCAGCGGAGCTTTCTGCTGCGGTCTGAAATAAAAGGAGGAGTCAGTGACGCTACTGCCATACAAGGTTATGTAGGTGGAGCCGACAGAAGCACTTTCGTATGACGGTGACATCACGGACCAATCCTTGGGCTGTCTACGTCTCTGATGCAGGGGAATACAGACAAGCTAGCTTGCTTGAGTGAGTTACGTTACTTGGTGGAAAGATGGCAGAGGGTGAGGAGGACGTTGAGTTAGTTGCACATTGTCTTTAATAGCATAGTTCAAAATAAACATAATAGAGCAGGTCTTTCTGCTTTTTGTTACTAAGTGGAGCACGTTTTGTCTTCTGGTTTTGGAGCAGTGAGAGCACAGGTTAATAATTGTTTAATAAAACAATTGAATGTAAAATTTTTGCCTGCTTATTTGTCTGATTGACAGTTTTATTGATCACTGAGATAGCTTTGCCTTGGAATGAAGTTATATATAATAATAAACAAATAGCTTCAATGTAGTTAAACTACTTTTGCCATGTTGCTGTAGCTTAGCTTGCTACATTTCTCTGGGGGGTAGCTTCGGTGTAGTGAAGTTTAATTTCATGCAGAGTAACTGGTAGCTTAGCTCACTACATTTTCCAAGTAGCTTGCCCAACACTGCATAATACTACCTGAGTCTCATGACTGAATAGCTCATAGCGTCAAAGGGCTCAAATTGAGCTGATAAGTTGATGACATTGAATTTACACTACCCTTTTGAATGTTTCTAGGACCTTACCTTTGTATTCAGATAAAGGTTTAGTAGTCACAAAAGCCCTACATTTCAAACACCTTGTGTTCGATTCCAGCTGTTTTGAAACAGCTGTAATCAACTGCATTCATATTTAATGCATATTAAAGTTAATTATGCATATTGAATACAGGTACAGTATATTACAATACTGCATCCATGGAGATGGGGAGGGAGAGAGAGAGAGAGAGGAGTGGAGAGAGAGAGAAAGAGACATAGACAGACAGAGAAAGCGAGCGAGAAATTCATTAGACATTCATTACTGTTGAGACCACTGCCAGCAGCCTGTGTTAAAGTTTCGATCTGCTCTGAAATGGAGTCTCACGGGTTAAACACTTGATCTAGAATGCTCATCTCCCATCCCTGAGTCTTTACTGAGAACTGCCTCCACGCGTGGGTCTCGAGCCAGGATGAGCGCAGTGTGCAGGAGCTACTTTAACGCAGAGAAGCTGCTCGTGGAGGGGTTCACGTGTCCCAAACCGGACAGTGGCACCGGGGCAGTGTTCTGCTGCGGTTTCAACGACGTGAAGTATTGCTGCGATGACCCTAACAGCTTTTTCCCTTATGAGTATGGATACATGTGGTGGCTCAGGTAAGACCTACAGCCGTGCAGTTATACTACTGACTGTCTCTTAAATGATCTGGAAGCTTTAAGTTTAGTTAAAGAGTGGCATGTATACAATCCTGTGCTCACCTGTTGCATGTAAACCTGCAAGCTATCTCAGAAAACTGCATTTTAAATGTTGGATGATCCAACAGCAAATCAGCATCTTAACCTAAACATGTGCAGTCTATTTTAGACAATGTTTTAGTTCATTTTAAGAACTAAGAAGTGATCAATGGATCACATTCACATTATAAAAGAGGAATCACCATAATTAATTTGGATGCCTGGATGAAGGTCTTCAGAAAGTCCTAACCAGAGTCCTGCCATTAGATTGGTTTCATTGTTTTGGAATGTGTGCTGATGAACTGAGATGTCCTTTCTCCACAGTCTGGGCGCTCTGGTGGGTCTCTCCATAGCAGCTGCGGTCCTCCTAGCCTTCATCATCACCATCTGCGTGCTCTGCTATCTGTTCATTGCCACCAAACCCAGAGGTTTGGACAATGGACTCCCCCTTCAAGCTCCAGGTCAGTAAAATGCAGAAATATAAAAGGTACGAACATACTTCAGACCTCTGGCATTATATGAATGATTTCCACTTTGAGATCCAACAATAGAAGTATTTGTTTTTCTGTTGTGCATCTTAAAAAGTCAATGGTTTCAGTCAGTAAATATAACAAAATACTGTGACTTGGTGACCAAATAAACCCCTTATAGTTTGTGGTAGAACGTCATTCTATGAAACCGTTTCAGTGTAACATACATTCCCTTCGCTCCAGGACAGCATAGTTGATACTTCATACTCCACAGTAAGGACTAGAACAAAATTGGCCAATTATTGCAGAACAGTGAAGTGGTGAAGACATTTGTGGGTATCAGTTCCTGCCTTGTTGGCATGCTTTACAGTCTGGGGTTGTACTATGTCAGTCATGTCTTAGCTTATGTGTTTGAAATCTTAACTAGGATAAGGTCCGTGAGTAAAGATTGGTTGATCCTGTTCTTATGAAATTCTTCCTAAATTAAATGTTTCTTATGATCTATATACTTTTGTGTTTTTCTGCTTCACCGTCATCGTTTTTTGTCAGTCTGCCTGCCCTAATGTATGTGTTTGAATTATGAGAAATGTGTTGTGACTCAGAAGAAGCCATTATATTATATGGTCAGGTCAAAGCATGTATGTTCACATTCAGTTGAAACAGTTCACTGTGATGCGGAGGCAGATTTCAGGTTGGAAAAACTGCCAGAAAATCACAAAGCATTCAGTTTACAAACAACCATAACATGAATCTCATTTCCATAAAGAAAAAGTTCATTTATCATTTGTGCAATGACCTTCTGCAATTTGTGCAATTAGCTTTTGCAATTAGTGCAATTAGAAAAGAAAGAACAATGTTGTCTTTTTGCCACGCTTCATTGGTTTCCGTGAAGCCTTGAAAAGAGTAGAACATGAAAAAGAGGCTGCATCATATGAAGGTTGCATTTAAAAAAAGGTTCTTTGTGTTGCAGGCAATGAGTCAAGTCCACTGCAGGGACCAAGCCAATGTGTGCCACCCCCCGGACCCCAAGGATTCCGGAAGCATTTCCTGAGGGGCAAACTAGATTGTGACAATCAACCTCCTGACCCAGATCGCCTCTTTCAGAGGTGCTTCATGGCTACTGTTACGACAATCAATGTGGAAGGTCCTTCATAGACTGGGGGGGGGGGGGGGGGGGGGGGGGGGGGGGGTCAAAAGAGCACGGAAGGCCTTCTCTGCTGGCCTAAGTATACTCAGAAAAGTCCATTTAATTTTTTACATTTTTTATTTTTCTCTCTCTCTCTTTCTCTCATAAATATGTAAATACATTTGTAAAAAGAATTATATTATTTTTTTTCTTCATAATTTTTCTCCATCTTAATGTTATTCAATAAAGACACTGACATAAATAACATAACGTAGTCTGTACTCTTCACGTTAATCTTATATCTACTTGGTTGAGCAGCTGACCATGTTGTACATTTTAGCAGTAGTAGAGTTTTTATCCAAAAATATTTCAGCTAGCTTGTGTTCTCTGAATTCTGAGGTCTTCCAAATCAACAGAAAAGGACAACCATTCATCCAGTTCTGCGTCACCAAGGCAACCTGGAAGGTCATACCAGAGAACGTCTAACATTTATTGCAAGGATCTTAAGTTTACAAAAGTTTTTGCACAACCAAGAAATTCAAAACTTTTCACTGCTACAGTATTTATAATTCCAGGTGCACAGGGCAGATTTTGAGAATTGGGAGTAAAATATATTTGTACTCATTAAAACAATAAAGCCATGGTCTTTCCGTAATGTGGGGGAAATGTGCTGAGAATTGTATTGAACATATGCTGGGTGACTAATTTAAGTCAACTGATAGTTTGTTATCAAGTAGTCAGTTGAAAATCTCAGTCAGAGAAACAGCACACACCCACCAACACACTTCTCATTTAACATAAACCTTCTAGTTTTCAGGCAGCTTTTCTCAGGCATTCTGCATTAATCAAAAGCTGTTTCTTTGACCTCCTGAGTGGGCAACAACAAGAAGTTATTATATTTATCTTCACCAAAGTTTGCCTTGTACAACATCTCTGATTCGTTCTTGGTTTATCGTTTAACCGTTTGTACCAAAGCAAACCAAGTTTTTATGTTTTAAAATCTCCAATTGACCAAGTGGTTATGAAAGGGATGTTTACAATAATGTCTGCGTCAGGCACAAGATCAACTCGGACCCATGATGCACAATTATGACAAAACTATGTATTAAAATACCATGACACACTAAATAGTGGTGACACTCCTATTTTAATAACAATAACAAACACCTTTACCAACAAAAATAACAACAAAAAAACACAAATGATAGTTGTGCCTGATTGCACATATACAAAATATCACTAAACCTGTGATGATTACATACAGTAAACCACAAACCCTATTTGGGATTTAAAGTCTTGTGTTAGAGCTCTTCTTTCTTCTTTATAATGATCTGACGTATCATTTCTGTGATTTTGGGTCTGATTTCTTTGACAGGAACATTCGGCCCCCATGCATCAACCACTTTCCCATTTACATCGATTAGATACTTCCAGAAATTCCAGTCAGGTTCCTTCCCACTTGACTCTGAATGCACAGAAAAACAAAAACAATTAAAAAGCCTTGATGGATGACTGCACACAAGTCCCATTTCACATTGTTTATGCAGTCTTCCAGTTTAACAATGGCAGTTCCTCCACTACGTGACCTTCTTCTTCCCAATTATCAAAACCACCCACAGCATGTACATTCCAAAGAGAAACAAAACACGGGTGTTAATGAAGTCCTTAAAGACTTGCTGTCATTCATGAAATCACCTCTAGGGCTCTAGTTGGTATCTACTCTGCTTCACTACCAGTTCCCAATATACACACCTGTCAGGTATTTATAGACGTTGTTGGCTCCAGTTCCCACCACAGCAATTTTGCTGAAAAGTGGAAAGGAGACATCATAGAGGCGACGCACAAAGCTGTCGATCTCCTTGTCGCTCCCGGGCTCCTGCTGACCAAACTGGTTGCAGGGGAAGGCCAGAACGTTGAAGTGGTACGGCCCCAAGTCCCTCTGAAGCTGCTGCAGATCTGAGTAATGCTCCTCTGTGAATCCACACTCACTGGCTACGTTCACCACCAAGGACACCTGGATGGACAACACAAGGGAAATACTGGAGAATCTACATAACAATCGTGGATTTACATTTGACGGTTTTGTAATTTAGCAGATGCTCTTATCCAGGGGGATTTACAGCAAGTACCATGCCCAAGGACAGAACATCCTCTGGCACTAGGCGCAGGCCCTATACCCTACACATCAAAGAGGCTCTGACTGTTATCCCAGGTGCCCTTCCAAATCCCAAGTTTTGACAAGATGTTCCTCAATAAAATATGTTAGGTTATATCATTTAAATGGGATTTTGCATGCTGATTTCAAGAGAAGCATTCATCTTTAAATGAAGCTCCATTCATCTTTAAATTAGGCTTACTAAAGACAAGGCACTTTCAGCTTCATGGTAATAAATCCAGTTTCTATGAATGACATGCAAAGCAAGCACCAAACTTAGGTTACAAAAGGAAAAAAGATTGAACCTTTTCATGCTGATCTCAAAACCTGTAGGTCATTCATGAACATTTATTCAAACTTTTCACAAAAAAAAATCAATAGAGCTTTAATTATGTAAGGCAAGTATTCATTTGGTTGGCAATGATCAACATTTGTTGATCTTATAGTCTAATGTTGTCATCTAGTGTCAACATAGAGTCATCACACTTGGGTTGAGCCCTGGCATTGCACAAGGGAAATAAATCACTGAATCTAAAAAGCACTACTTCAGTGCTTTTCTCTACAAAATCATCAACAATCAAACAGGCTAATCTTAGAAAAGCACTGGTATTTAAAATGTGTGTTTAAAACCCATTTCAGCTAAAGTACAGTCATAAACGGATCCTATGCAATGTGCTTGATGTTGCACTAGACTCCAGTACTTGAGCTCAGCTGTAACTTGCCACGTAGACTGCTGATGGCTACAATGAATGGGTTAGTCTGACTACAGAAGAATGCATGAGACTTGATAAGAAGACGAATATGAAATGCATAGAAGTCATGCATGCACATTGCAAATTGGGCAGTAACTTGGCTGGGTTTAGATCCAGGTCCATTTTTACTGTGAGCTTGATGTGACTTACCGAACCCCTGTATTTCTCCAATGACACTAATCTTCCTCTGATGTTAACTACCTTAAAAGTGTAAAAATCTTTCTGTTTACCATCGATAAGATTGCATAAACACATCAGTAACGTCAGCGCTCCCAAAAACATTTTTACAAGACTATGCTTGCTACTTTGTCTAGGTTTAATGTATCAGAGAGTGAGCAAAGAATGTTGGACTAAACTGCAATAGTAGGATGGGATTTTTCTGGTCAAGGAATCCAAAAAAACAGACCAGGGAAAGTCTGAAGGGAGGAGTTCCTTAACTCCAGCCTTCACAAGATCAGTGTGTGCAGCAAAACATGCAATGAACAAATCACAACAACTTTGAAAGCAAGTTGTTACATAGTTAACAAACACATGCAACACATATCAGTTGATCTTCTGGATTATATCATCTTTATAAAGAGCCGTCAGCGTCCGTAAGTTAACATTTAATAAACTATTCGACTTAAAACACATACAGGCAATTCATATTCCGTGCATGTGCATTGACTGAGTTAATTGTGACACTTCTTTGCAGAATCTCCTGTAGTTTTTGTGCCATATCAGACTTGGGTTCCATTGGGTTCTACCTGTGTTCCCCCAGTTTCAAGAACACACATCATCTGCACCTTCCCACAATGCAGCCAGTGGAACATGGCGTCCGTGGCTGCTGTTCTGGTCAGGCCTGTGTGGATGGGAAAAACAAAGCGCTGAAATGGAAGACGCAGAACATCTAGTGACATAGTTTGCACTAAATCTGCACGCAAAAGTAAGACAACACATGCATCTCTGTATTCAGCATTTCTCATCGCCTTTGAGCCACTTGCTATGGGAAATCAACAAGGATTTCCGTGTCAACAAGCTCTAGCTGGCTGGGCTAGCTCGCTAGTTAGCCTGCTTTAGCACCAATGGCCATCCAACTGGCTCAGCCAGTTTACTATCTGGCGATACATTCATGCATGTTCTCCCTGTTTTAACACGCTAGTTTGGGGGCGCGAGCGTCTTTTTGCACGGGTCTTGTGTTGGAGCACGCGCGGATCGTGGTGTCAACAAGCGCGTGAAGGTCGTGCTATGGGATGCAGTGTTTTACTAATCTCACTGTTTTGGTTCTTGTTTGTTTTGAAGTCAACTTCTTGCTCTCCTCTCTACTCTGAAGTCGTGTATCAGTATGTAACTTGGATCAAAGCTAGTTGGTTAAAAGTCTCTTATATGCAGAATGTTGTAGTTGTAAAACAGCGAGCATGGTTACATCAACAACTTCAGCTTAAAGAAAGCCAGCAAGAACAGTGTTGTGGGATGGGCATGCCGTCATGCATTCATGCATTCATTGTCGAAACGAAAGTTTCGTTTCCATGAGTTTCGGAATTGGCGTGGTTTAGAGCACGCATGTAAAGATTTGTATGAACGGTTTGTTGTTTGTATTAAATTAGTATTTCCCATGAGCTTGTGGGACCCTGATCGGCATGGGTGTTTTAAAAAACAAAGTAAACTTTTGTTATTGTTCTTGTTGCTAGTGTTGATAATGACCAAGAATGTCAAATTTCTCTTTTGCAGGTTTTTCTGTTCTCCTGATCTCTGCCAGCCTGGTCACGATATCACCTGAAGCAATTTCTTCATTCTGGGACAAAAAGAGGGAGGGCGGGAGGCATGGAAGAGTCCAGCCCCCTGAAACCAGTCAAGACCTCCCGCAACGAGGCAAGAGGAAACAAAACTCCGTCCGCCAAGTTCCTGAAGGAGGTTCCAGCACAGAACGACGGCACCAGGTCTGCCAGCCGCAGCAAGGAAAACGTCACCGTTGCAAAGGACGCTCATAAAGAAGCAGGCAGCCAGGGCAGCCATGGGCAGGCCCCCGTAGATGGCCCCCAGGACCGGGGACGAGGGAAGCCTCGCAGGCTGACAGGGAGGACCAGCTCTGGGGAGAGGGGGAAAGGGAAAGTGGGAGGGCAGCAACAGGCGGGGCAGGTTCCTAACTCCAGAGCATTTCCAGGCCGAAGCCCTTCAGGAGGCCGAGACGGTGGAGCTTCCTTGGGGCCGAAAGCACCAGAGGAAGAGCCCGCCGAGGAGCCCTCCAAGGCAGCTCAAGTTAAAGAGAAGACCAGTGGTGTGTCTTTACACTTATATGTTACTCATACATTACTCATACATTACTCATACATTACTCAACCCTGCCGGCCGATTAGAAATATGCTTCACACTTAACATTCAACTATTTGCATTGACATGTTGTCACTTGAAGTCACTGTGAGGCTGTATCTTATTGAAACGTCGGCCTGTATGTATTCTGCAGGTGAGAATGCTGGGGTGCTCGTGGGCTTGCCTGTCCAGGAGGGCAGGCCGGCTGGATCGGGCGTGGAGGTTGGTGCTGGGATTACTGACCAACAGCTGGGCCTCAAACAGGCAGAGGAGAGGCTGTACAGGGACTACATCCATAGACTGGTCAAGGTAAGGATTGGGTGTTCCAATATCAGGCTACACAAAACCTGAGTAGTTTGAGTTGTGTTGTGATCATTTTGGGAAGCCTGTTAATGAGATGATGTCATGTTATCATTTGTCTTTTCAAAGTTTAGGATTGGACGTTGTGAAACGCTCCTCTGTCCTAATTGGCTTGTTTTTTCTCTTTATTCTGGTCCTCACAGCAGTCTCCAGAGTACCCTAACTTCCAGTACGTATGCAAACTGTGCTCAGTGCACATTGAGAACATACAAGGGGCCCACAAACACATAAAGGAGAAGAGACACAAGAGGAACATTATGGTACCACCGGAACCTTCTGTTGCATTATCCACCCTGTTTTTTGTTGTTGTCTGTGGTGTACAGATCCATAGCTGGTACGATTCTGAACGCACCTTTGTATCGTTCTTCCGCTTTAGGACAAGCAGGAGGAGAATGAGTTGCGTGCCCTGCCTCCCCCTTCCTCTGCCCAGCTGAGAGCGGTGGACGCCGCCATCTTGGAAACAGCCAGCCAGCATGGCATCTCAGACGAGGAGTTTGAGGTCCGTCAAGCTGTGGTTGCCAGGATGGAAGAGACCATCCAGCTTCACCTAGCAGGTAACTGTCGCGCACCTTTTTACCATCGTCAGTAAATGAACAAAAACGGTAAATAATTCAGAAGTTATGACTTTAATGTCTATGTATACACCAAGTTCAAAACATGTTGGACTGAATTATTTATTTTTTTAGCTGCTGGGTAATGTAGTTTTTCCTGATGTCAACAATAAGCAAAAGAAAGAGACAGTTAATTCATTCTCCAGTGACAGAAGCCTACAAAACATCAAGTTTGACTCTGCATAATACAAATGCATGTACCGTGAAATGTAAATGTGCTCATTTCTTCCTTCCCAGCATGCTCTCTCCGTCTCTATGGTTCCTGCCTTACCCGATTTGCCTTCAAAACAAGTGACATCAACATTGACGTCACCTACCCCTCCACCGTAAGTGTCCTCAGGGAGACACCTGAGGCAGACGAAGAGCTTGTCCTTATCCCCTGTTGTCTTACACAGCAATGACCTTGAATAAGATGCCACTGTTTTGGATTTGAAGTACAGGTTGAATTTGAAAATGAGTAACAACAGTATCAGCAGCCAGTCTTTACATGTCCTCTACTCTCTCTGTGTGTCCTCAGATGACACAGCCAGATGTATTGATACAAGTACTGGAAATCCTGAAGAACAGTGGTAATTAGACCCTGTGTGGCGTCCTTTGTCCAGACTGTAACATTAGTATGAGGAGTCTAGTGAGACTCAATCAGCTCTTTATGCTCCACTCTGTAGAGCTTCATTCATTGAACTGTCCACTGTTTGTCTGTTTTACTCTTCATCCACATATTAAAAACATCATTTCACAAACGTACAACGCAGACCATAAACACCTATGAGAAGGATATGTCACAATATAGTATATACCATTACATACCTGTATATTACCATATATATTACCAGACACTAACCAGAATGTTTTTTTTATAAATCTTTTATTGGTTGATGTTTTTCAGCTCAACTTTCTGAGGTTGAATCTGATTTTCATGCCAAAGTGCCTGTAATATTCTGCAGAGACATCAGTAGGTAAGTTATCACACCAGCACCAGCATGCAGCCACCTTTATTCCCCCCCTTTATGCTGGTTTGATTCTTGGCCGTGCCAGAAGACAATATGTCCTTGGTTAAGGTGCTTCACCCTACTTGCCTCAGGGGGGTATACCTGTACTTGCTCTTAAATCGCTCTGGATAAGAGCGTCTGATAAATTACTGAAATGTAAAATGTGAAGGTAAGATCCATGTTTGTCTTGTCCTCTGTTTTATCCAGCGGGCTGATGTGCAAGGTGAGCGCTGGGAACGACGTGGCCTGCCTCACCACCAACCACCTAGCTGCACTGGCTAAACTGGAGCCCAGGCTCATCCCGCTGGTCCTGGCCTTCCGCTACTGGGCAAGGGTAAGGCTGGAGGATTAGCAGAGCGGAGCTTCCTTGTCTCGTCACAGTCTAGACTGAATTCTAATCTGTTCTTCTTCTTTGGTAGCTGTGCCACATCGACTGCCAGGCGGAAGGTGGGATACCGTCCTATTCCTTCTCCCTCATGGTGATCTTCTTCCTCCAGCAGAGGAGAAATCCCATCCTCCCAGTTTACCTGGGTTACTGGGTAAGATACACCTGTACTAAAGTGGACCGGGCCTTTTTTAGTTTGTTGTTGATTGGACCGAACCAAAAAGAGGAGAAACCAAACTTTCTGTTGTTGTTGTTGTTGTCGCTAAGATCGAAGGCTTCGATGTGAAGATCGTGGACGAGTATCATCTGACTGGAGTAGAGATGGACATATTCGTGGGATGGGAGCACCGACCGGCCAGCACCAACGAGGGGCGTGGTGACGGCAGGGGGGAGGCAAAGAACAGGCCAGAGACCAAACCTCATGCTGGGCATGCAGAGGGAATGGTAACCCTGAATGCTGTCCTTCTCAACCCTGGTGCTCAGGGGACGAACTTAATGTTTTCATGGAGCTCTTTTTGGGTTTGACACAGTCTGCTCTGATTCCCCCCCCCCCCCCCCCAGACTCGTCTGACCCTTGACCTCGGGAAGGGTGTGTCTCTGGGTCAGCTATGGCTGGAGATGCTTCGCTTCTACACGCTGGAGTTCTCCCTGGAGGAGCACATCATCAGCATCCGTCTCCGAGAGCTCCTCTCCAGGGAGGGGAAGAACTGGCCCCGCCGCCGGCTCGCCATCGAAGGTGAGGAGGGGGGGCGGGGAGGAGCCTCTTAAAGCCAGGAATGCACATCCAGCTTCGCATCGACATGGCGGCCAAACTCTATTGAAATCACCATCAAAAACAAACGTTCTTTCCTTGTTTCTCTTCCCAGATCCATTTGCTCTGAAAAGGAACGTTGCCCGGAGTCTGAACAGTCAGATGGTCTTCGAGTATATCCAAGAGCGCTTCCGTACCGCATACAAATACTTCGCCTGTCCGCAGGGCAGGTCCACCAGGGGGAGCCAGAGTGCCGGAAAGGCTTCCAAACTCCCCCCGAACAACGACGAAGAAGAGGGCAAGACGGGCCCGACTACGAAAGCCAGCGAGAGCAACGGAAAACAGACAGCGGACGCCGAGAGCTCCGACACGAAGGAGGGGGACGAAAGTGAGGAAGAGGGGAGAGAAGCGGGCGAGTTGTCCCTCAGCGTCCGGGACCTGACCCTCAGCGAGGGCGGCGGCCCCACAGAAGAGGCCCAGGCTGGCCTTACGGTTTCTTCCCCCAGAGGAGCCTGCCCACCCTCCACTCCCAACGGCCTGCCTGATAGTGATGAGGAGGAGGAGGAAGAGGAGACTCAGCAGGACCTGCTGACCCCTGTTGCTCCAGAAGATCTGCACTATGTCTTCGACCGAATGATTTTCACAGGGGGAAAGGTGACGCATACTCCCAGTTTTATTTACACTCCTAAAGAAAAATAAAATATAGTCATGTAAAAGTTAAAGTACAAACGGGAAGGGGGGGGAAGCAGCTGCTGCATAGTTGTGGTTGAAGGTGGTTGGAGGTGGTTGTGGTTGAATCTTGAACGCCCCCTGTGTTCCCCCCCCCCCCCCCCCCCCCCCCCCTCAGCCTCCAACTGTGGTGTGCAGCATCTGCAAGCGAGACGGCCATCTGAAGGACGAGTGTCCAGAGGACTTCAAGAAGATCGAGCTGAAGGCCCTTCCCCCCATGAGCGAGCGCTTCCGGGACATTCTGGACGGCCTCTGTCGACTCTGCTACCGTCAGTCCACACACTTACATGTGTCACATGACTTCTGAAGGCAGGATAGGAAAACTTTGGTGAACAGATCCATTTTAGCTAGAGTTTGAAACGGTTCAAACCTCCCTTAAAAGCTAGTCCTCCAAAACACCGACCTGACTACTGGCCTGAGGCAGGCAGGCAGGCAGGCAGACAAGTAGCATTCTGTCTGAATGACGTCCATCATTAGTCAGAAATGCCCCTAAGACATCAGTTTGATTGAATTTCACTCTCAAACCTTTTTATTTTTTGGGGGGCGGGGCGTTGATAAGACCAACTAGCTTAACCCTTTCTTTAAATGGATGTCTGTAGACAGTGAAAAGCTAGTGACGCTTAAGTTAACGCCATGTTTGACTCGTCCTGCTTGTAGACGAGCTGTCCCCTTCTCTGGGAGAGCAGCAGAAGAGAGAGCAGATTCTGGTTGGTCTGGAGAGGTTCATACGGAAGGAGTACAACGGTAGGTGGCCCCTGCACGGCGTTCTCCAGGGGGTTCTCACAGGGTTCTCTAACGGTTTCGCGTCGAGTTGACGGAAAATGCTGTCGTCTGTTCCAGATAAAGCCCAGCTGTGTTTGTTCGGATCGTCCAAAAACGGATTTGGTTTCCGGGACAGCGACCTGGACATCTGCATGACCCTGGAGGGTCACGGCACAGCAGAGGTATGAAGGGTGTGGGGGTGTGTGTGTGTGTGTGTGGAGTGTCGGGGGGGGATTCTGTTCCAGAATCTCACGTCTTTTTCCTTTACCTGACAGTTGCTAAACTGCAAAGAGATCATCGAAGGACTCGCCAAGGTGCTGAAAAAACACACAGGTAAGACACAGACTGCAGACACAGACTACAGAATAAAAAAATTACGTTTAATCCTGACTACCTTTGTTGTCGCTCATTCCTGCTCGTGTCCCAGGACTTCGGAACATCCTGCCTATCACAACAGCTAAAGTGCCTATAGTGAAGTTTGAACACAGGCAGAGTGGCCTGGAGGGAGACATCAGCCTGTACAACACCCTGGTAAGGAATGTCTGGAACTGTTCCAGCACAGTTTGACTGTATTCATGCCCGAAAGGGGAAATGTGTCATTAGCTGTCAGAAACATTTATTATAAACATGATGAATTATAATCATGGTGAAAGTGTTATAAATAAGGCTGGAAGGGTCTGTAATTAGCTAGCAGATCACACACAACAGGCTCCTCTGACGAGTTCCCTCTCCCCCTCCCTTAACCCCCCCCAAGGCTCAGCACAACACCAGGATGCTAGCGACCTACGCCGCTATCGACCCCCGTGTGCAGTACCTGGGCTACACCATGAAAGTCTTCGCCAAGGTAGGGGAGGCGAATCATTTTAACACCCCGATTGCAGGCAGGGGGCTATTTTGTTGAGGAAAGAATCTGACGCGGTGTCTCTTAACACCCTCCCTCACCTTCCTGTGTGCCTCCCCCTTCCAGCGCTGTGACATTGGTGATGCGTCCAGAGGCAGCCTGTCTTCCTACGCCTACATCCTTATGGTGCTCTACTTCCTGCAGCAGAGACAGCCTCCAGTCATCCCTGTACTGCAGGAGGTAAACATCACTCCCCCCCCCCCCCCCCCCCCACCTTTTCAACTGCTAGGAGCATCTCACAAGTTGATGTACCTTGGGTTCCCTCTCTCTCTCAGATCTTCGATGGTCAGAACGTCCCTCAGAGGATGGTGGACGGCTGGAACGCCTTCTTCTTCGACGACATCGACGAACTGGTGAGTCGCCGAAAGACTTCCTGTCTCCCCCTCCCCCCTGTCACCCTCTCTCCCCCCCCCTCCTGTCACCCCAACGCTCTCTCCTTCTTTCCCCCCCCTCCCTCCCTCCCCCCGTTTCCTCACCTCTCTCCCTCCCTCCCCCCCGGGTAGCGTCGGAGGCTGCCAGATCACGGTCAGAATGGGGAGACAGTGGGAGAGCTTTGGCTGGGTCTGCTGCGCTTCTACACCGAGGAGTTTGACTTCAAGGAGCACGTGATCACCATCCGCCAGAGGAAGAGACTCACCACCTTCGAGAAGCAGTGGACATCCAAGTGCATCGCCATCGAAGGTGTTTCCCCCTGGACATAAAAAAAAAAAAATCATTACAATTATTGTGATAATAATATAATGATATTAAATGAATCGTAATATGAACTCCTTCATGCTTCTCTCTCCAGATCCCTTTGACTTGAATCATAATCTCGGTGCTGGAGTTTCACGCAAAAGTAAGTAACCAGACCAGAGTATCTGCTCCAAGACCACAGAAGCAGGAGTGGGACTCGTCCAAGCACGCTTATTTACAATCTAATTTCTTTTAAAGAGTCTTAGACGTACAAGAAACGTCAAGGAACGTCGATGCAGCGTACTATTGTATGATAATAAGACTGATTGTGTTGCTGCTGAAGAGGTAGCTTAACCCCCCCCCCCCCCCCCACTCTGCCTGCCCCCACAGTGACCAACTTCATCATGAAGGCCTTCATAAACGGGAGGAAGCTGTTTGGAACTCCCTTCTACCCTCAACATGGCATGGAGGCGGTGGGTTTGAAACTACACACACACACAAACACACACACAAACACACACACAAACACACACACAAACACACACACACCAGCTCTCCTTGTGTCGTGTCAGTTAAACTGCTGTTGGTTCCACAGTGGTTCTCTCTGCGTCTGACCCCCATGTTCTCCGGTTCCTTCTCTATTCCAGGACTACTTCTTCGACTCCAAGGTTCTAACGGACGGGGAACTGGCGCCCAATGACCGCTGCTGCAGGATCTGCGGCAAGATCGGCCACTACATGAAGGACTGTCCCAAGAGACGCAGGTACGTAGCCTTCTGATTGGACCGTGCCTGGTGCCGGGCCCTGAGGGGAGCCGGGGCCTGACCTCTGACCTTCCTCCAGGATGAAGAAGAAGGAGAACGAGAAAGAGGAGGACGGGACGAAGGACGACGAGCCCAGAGAGAGACGCTGCTTCCAGTGTGGGGACATGGGCCACGTCCGGAGAGACTGTCCAGAGTTCAGGCAGCTCAGGCAGAGGGCAGCCGGCGGGCCGGGTGAATACACACACACCACACACACACACACAGACACACACCACACAGACACCACACACACACACACACACACTGCCATGGACATTTATTACGAGGAACTTTGATTCAAAGTTGGGATTGAACCAGTTATTAGAACAGCAAATCATTTTAGGGATGGTCCAGTAGGGGGCAGTAGTAACTCAGGAGTTTTACTGTCCTGCTTCCTGCAGTTCCCCACATGATGCGTGCCATGGTGAGTTCCCAGTCCATCCCCATCCCACAGACCACCCCAGACCGCCCTGGGAGAACCAGACAGCCTTCCGAGTGTGTGAGTACCCATCTTAGAACCTAGTCCCTAGCCTAGACCAAGGGTACTACACACACAAATCTGCATCCAATTGACTTTTTCCCCTCTTCCTAATTCTCTCCTTCCTTCTCTCCCCTTTCCAGTCAGATAGCCGGCAGACTCCGCCCTTCTCCCCCCAGCCGACCCCATTTTCTCAGAGTTCCTCGCAGGCCTCCAGCTCCCCTCAGTCCGCCCAGAGCAAGACCTCCACCGTGGGCCCGCCCAAGCAGCCTCATGCCCAGGTTCCTCTGTCTCTCTTCAGCTTCCCCCCGGGACACCCCAGCCAGTTCCCCCACAGCGCTCTCACCGCCCTGGGCCTGCTCCCTTCCCACCAATCCCAGCCCCACCACCCGGTCCCACACCCCTCCGCTTCCTGGCCCATCCACAGCCCCGTCCTCCAGACCTCCAGCCCCAACGCCCCCTCCCCTCCCGGCCTCAAATTCCCCCTGCGCCCAGCTTCGGGGAATGGGAATGGGAACGTGGGCGCTGGGCCAGTTGGCAGCCCGTTGAACCTCAACGACCCCAGCATTATCTTCGCCCAGCCAGCGGGCAGGCAGCTAGGCCTGGGAGGGCCAGGAAGGGACGGCCACTGGCACAACCATCTGGCACAGCCGGGGGCACTGGTGGGCAACGGCACTGTGGGCAAGTCAGGTACTCACCGGGTGAACACAGGGATGGGGCACTGTGTCTTGTCTCAGTCAATCTTTCTGTCTTGCTTGGTGTGTGTGTGTGTTGTATTTACGTGTGTGTGTGTGTGTGTACATGTGTGCATTATCAGTGTTACGTCATGTTCCAAGGTAAGCATCACCCCTGGTTTGGGTCTGGTGTTTGAAGTCTAGGAGAATCTCTGCAGTAAAAGCATGTTTATGACACGGTGGCACTGCTCATTAAAATGGGATCACCACATTGGTTCACTTGTGAAATTGCTGTTGTTTATCGCAGATGAGAATCAGATGCTGTAGTTCACACATTCAAACTGTCCCTTATTAATCCATCTCTCCTTTGCTCTTCAGAGTCAGGCTACCAGACCCAATTCGGGGGTGTGACTCAGGGCTCTCGGTCCTGGGAGCACGGTAACACAGCCCACTACTCCCTGTCTCCATCCTGGCCTTATCGCATGCCCCAGAATTTCCTCCAGCAGGGTAATGGGGGCTTCCAGCCTGGAAAGCCCTTCATGGGCCAAGGTGAGAGATCAGCGATAGCCACCAATACTCTGACAACGTTTGTACATTTCATGGATGTTGTCTCGTGGAAAGACTCTGAGGTTACGAGTGACTGTTTGGTTTTCTCGCTTCCCTTCACAGGTTCTGTGGTTCATCCAAGCCAGCATTTTCCTCTGATGCCCCATGGAAGACAACATGTCAACCTGAACTACATCCAACAGAAAAAATGAACGCTGGTATCGTCGTACATGAATTAAGACGTATGGTTCCCGATGTAACAAAAAATTGTTGTCTAACTTTTAATCATTTGGTCACAGGACTTTTTTAAAGGAATTATTTTTTGTTTTTTTGTACAGTTTAGTTTTTTTTAGTCAAATTACATTGATTTGTGATACAAATGTCAAATATTTTAATACCCCCATTTTTGAGGGGGTCCAAAAAGTGTTTTTATTTCATGTGTAAAGGAGGTAAAATGTATACCTTTATTTTTATTAGATGTATTCATACTTTGCTTGCAGAACAACGAAGGCTTTGAATAGACATTTGTTTTAAAAACAATCTAACATGCCACCCCTAATTATGTCGTGCCAAAAAAATTATAGTACGCAAAAGAAGAAAAAAATGAAAAAATAGAAAACCCCTAAAAATAAAATAAAGAAAAACAACAACTTCAGTCTCTCCTTGTCTTTGTTTGTGCAAATAATAGATCCTTTCTCATGTCAGACGGGATTGTGAACGCAGACAACATTCCTCCCCTTCCTAAACCTGAATATAAACGTACTAAAGAAGAAGTTCCTGTCACACAATGTCATTTGTAAAACAAAGCTTCTCACATTGTGCAAGGAGGAGGGGAGGAGTTCCTTGTGGATTCTACGGTGCATCTACAGACCATCTTCTCTGTGCTCTGCGCACCAGTATGGAGTTAGGAGTGCTGCTGAGCTGGAGCTCTGTGGGTCCTATCCTGGTGTTTGGTCTCATCTTCCTGATCTTCAGCGAGCTACTCCGATATTTCTCTTTACTGAACACATTTCCTCCTGGACCCAAACCATGGCTGATTCTGGGGAACCTGCCTCAGACCTTGCAGGATCCCTTAAAAACATTTGTGGATGTGAGTTCGACAATTGTTTTGACACGTTCTCTAGTTATGTTGAAAGTACGTTGAATACTTACGGTACTTTCTTTCAGCTGCCTCATTTACTGATGTAATTGTGTTTTTTTGGAGGGGGGTCTA
The DNA here is from genome assembly GCA_030340685.1 of Protosalanx chinensis. Lineage (NCBI taxonomy): Eukaryota > Metazoa > Chordata > Actinopteri > Osmeriformes > Salangidae > Protosalanx > Protosalanx chinensis. The sequence continues at coordinate 9,765,781 of CM059336.1, forward strand.
ACTTGATAATGTTGATTGGTAGTTGGCGAGTTATGGAGAGATAAGCACCTTATACATGGGCAGGAGCCCAACCATAGTGTTGAACCAGCTGCAGATAGCCAAGGAAGCTCTGGTCCATAACGCAGCAGTGTTCTCAGGGAGACCTTCTCTACCAATCACAGACTGGATCACCAATGGCAATGGTCAGTTAACACAACAACGTTTCCTGTTAGCCGTTAAACAGCCCATTTTGGATTTATAGTATTATATTTCCATGAATTAGTCCCTTTAAGATTCAGCGATTTTTCAATTATTACTAATTGGTTAATTGTTATCCATGGTGTAAATTCCTACTGGATGGATGTCAGTAAGGGGGCGTATGGTTACCTGACAGACCTCTGACCTTTCTTCATAAGGGATTGCCATGGCTACATATGGGCATTCCTGGATCCAACAGAGGAAGTTTGCAGCGCTCACTCTGAAGAACTTTGGCCTGGGTAAGAAATCCCTGGAGGAGCGAATCGCTGAAGAAGCTCACTTTCTCATCGAGCATCTGAACCAAGAAGGAGGTATGGAACTTTTCCAACGGTGGAATTTAACTTGCCTCAGCTGCGACTCGTTATTTGTCCCTCACTGCAGGACAATAGAGGCACATGATGATCATGCTGTTTTTGACAAACACAGGCCCCCACTGTCAAAATACCAATGCTGTTGCTGTTTGTCAGGAAACGAGAATCCGGTCGATCCACAACAAGTCTGTCAGAACGCCGTCTCCAACATCATCTGCTCCATAGTCTTCGGGGATCGCTTTGAGTACACAGACAGGCACTTCAACTATCTCCTGGATGTCATCCAATCAAACTTGTACCTGACAGGATCGGCCGTTGGTCTGGTATGAGCTTACCACACTCGTACATACGTCATACGCACAGGGAGATAAGGGTATTATTGTCTCTAGATATTCTTATCATATTTCATTTCCCATCAGATCTTCAACCAGATTCCATTCATCAGACATCTTCCAGGCCCTCAGCAGATGATAAAGAAACAGGCTGATGAGCTGAAGGGTTTCATTAGAGGAAAAGTTAAGGAACACCGCAAGACCTTGGATCGGAATGATCTCAGAGACTTCCTAGATGCATACATAGTCGAGGAGGAGAGAGTAAGTCCCCCAAAAAACCATGGACCCATCTTTTTAATTGGGTTGTTTTCCAATAAGCCAATTAAGTTCCAATTAAACGTCCAATTCCAATTATGTGCCTGGTGATGTCATAGCTTTCTGCCCACAGTTATTTCTTCTTCTCTGTTGAGCAGCAGCGGTCGAGTCCAGACACAACCTTCTCTGAGGAGAACATGGTTCTAACCGTGGCTGACCTGTTCTTGGCTGGGACGGACACAACCTCCACAACCCTCAGATGGGCTTTGATCTACATGATGGAACACCCCGAAATTCAAGGTACTTCGAGGGCTCCGTCCAGGTCGCTGCATCCATCCCAGTACCTCCCAGACACTGTCTGATTCATTCTGTTCTGTGTGTTTCGAAGGAAGAAAAAAAAAAAGTTTCTTGACCTAATTTGTCATCAGAGCGATGCCATGAAGAGATTATCAGCGTGCTCGGTTTCAACCGCAGTCCATCTATGGACAACAGAGAAGACCTTCCTTATGTCTATGCTACCATCCACGAGGTCCAGAGAATGGCCAATATTGCTCCTTTTGGGTTGCCCCACCAAACCACCCAGGCCACCCAGCTGAGAGGTTACCACATACCCAAAGTGAGTGATGATGAGCGACCCAATCAGATCCTGCTATTCTTTCCACCCTCCATTTTGAAAAACAGTTTTTTTTTCTTCCGCCAGGGAACGGACGTCTTTCTTAACCTGACATCGATCTTGACGGACAAAGACCAGTGGAAATATCCGGACACGTTCAACCCAGAGAACTTTCTGGATGAGAACGGCCGCTTCTGCAAACACGAGGCCTTCATTGTCTTTTCGCTAGGTAAGGCTTCAGAATTTTGACCCCCCAAAAAAGATTTATACTAATAATAATAAACATCAGGATGAACATCATCACAAACTGTAGTAACAAGATTATGATGTTCTGTAGTTGCATTGACAGATTGTGATGTTTTGAAACTGCATTGGGGAGGGGGACAGACATGGCGAGATACATTCTTGTAAAAAGGTTCCCACCAAAAGTTAACACCTCCCCCCAGACAGGACAATGAAGCTAGGTGACTTGCTAATTCTATCAATGCAAATGATTCACTCACAGACGTGAGGTCTGCTAGGCAACATTCCTTTAGAGGTCCTGACCATCTGGCAGATGTTGCTGTTTGACACAACGCCCTTTAGAAATGTAGATCACCCCTGGTCAACACAAACAGATTCTCCACCAAAGGGTAGAGGTGGTTGGCCACAGCCCTCATTTCCTAGCTTTGCCCAATGGCTCAATGGTTAAGGCGTTGGCCTCATGATCGGAAGGTTATGAGATCGAGCCCCGGCTGTGGCTATATGATGTTGTGTCCTTGGGCAAGGCACTTCACCCTACTTGCCACAGGGAAAATGTCCCTGCACTTACTGTAAGTCGCTTTGGATAAAAGCGTCTGCTAAATGAATACATTTAAATGAACGAAACTAAAGACACCTTCTCTGCAGGTCTTCGGGTGTGTCTGGGGGAACAGCTGGCCAGGATGGAGATGTTTGTGTTCTTCACTTCGCTCCTCCAGCACCTACGGTTCTCCTGGCCCCCTGGAACCCCGCCTCCAGATCTGGAAGGCACCGTTGGGTTGGTCCGATGTCCCAAACCATACACCATGCTGTGTCACAGCCGAGCCACCACACACTGAAGGATTGTATCAACGCAGTGTTGTCATCGCGGGGTTAAAGATATGTTGTGTGTGCTTTATTGGGATGTCTTTGTTAATGTTGTTAACGTACGGGTATCAGGACTGTAGCCGTACGGGTATCAGGACTAATGTCCAATAAATGGAATTCCTACAATACAGTTTTTAATGATACACAATCTGTAGCTAATGTTCCATGTTGTACCTTGAAACAAAGGTGTTTTAGAATGACATGGCTTTTTTAAAATGTTTTGATAAATGTGGATGTGATGATCTTTCAGCCAGGGGTATTCTGTGGGGAAGTGACTGGGTTAAAGGTTGTCTGTGCCAGGGAGGGGCACCGTGCATTATAGTGCATAATATTAAATAACATATTACTATCTTGGAATCTGAAGTCAAAATATGTTAATCCCCGACGTAACCCTAGAGACAAACATGTTTTTGCATTAAAAAAACAAATATTGAAACCATTATGCTTCGCTATCAAAGGTAAAAACATTTTATTTCCAACAATTAAAGTTGAATTATAATGTGAAATGTGTTCATACAACAGATTTCCATGATCGATACAAATTTGATTGAGAGGAGATTATGCATAGTACAAAAAATACATTAAAGTAAATCTGTGTTAATTCCCAATATTGTCCATTAAATCCCTCCATAGACTCCAGGCTTGATCAGCCTTTTGTCTGGTCCCATTTTGCATCACTGCATCTTCTGTGGAGGACTGGGATTCACCTTATGACTCCTGTCCATGTGTGTTGTGTTCCGAGGCAGGGAGGACCCGTGTTTGAACACCGATGCCCTGTAGCCTCACCACATCCGTTAAAGAGCCCAGAAGCTCTCTGGTGGAGGGGTAGGGCCTCAGGACCAGAGGGTGGACCAGGTCAGGGCAAAACAGCCTCGCCTGATACAGGCTTAACCCCTCAGGATGCTGCCTCATGAGGGCAGAGAGGCAGTCCCTGAGCTTGGTGTGGTGCTCATTCTGAGCAAGGAGGCTTGATGTAGTTTTCTCAGGAGCTCTCACTGGTGAAAGTAAATATTTAATTAACTAAACTACATTTTCTTCCAAACTTCAAAACGCATTTTAATACAGCCAAATGCAATGATAGGTTATTCGAATAGATATAAAACAGTTGCCATACCTCTGTTAAGATGTTTTTGTAGCGCGTCTGCATAGGACTTGCTTGTCTGCTGTTGGGACCCTGGTTCATTCATCTCACAGTGTTGTTCTTCACGACGAAAATAATGCGTTGAATGAGTTCAGTTGCAGTGGTAACCTGGATACTGGACGTTGAACTATTCACCGTTTCTGTTGTTCTGGATTCAGTTTTGCAGAATTGAAACTCAGATTAAGCTGCAAACATACTTCCTTATGTGTTGTCAGGGGAGTATTGAGGAAGTGGCTTTCATTGACTATCAGTCCTGTATAAATGTCGCATATTTCGTCTTGTGCATGGAAACTATATTCAAGCTCTTTGATCGCTTGGATTTACATTTATCCACGACAATTTTGCACGTTTCGAAACCCTTCGTTATTTGATATCCAGCATAATGTCTCCTGCTTTCGCCTTGAGACTAACGCAGTTGTCATTTCTAAAGGAACATGCATTTGTCACTTATTTAAAGAAATGAAATGGAAAATGGAAACACTCCTTATCCTGTCCGACAGGTATACAAATTAATAAATAAATAGACAATGACAATATTGTCTACCTGTTATTTACATGAATGTAGCAAATGTTGTCAACGTCCCCCGAATGTCATACACAGAACGTCCCCACGTGATTTTCACGAGACGTTCTTTAACTCTCCTGTTGTGTTCGTTTGTTGTGACTACTTTTGTGTTCCCGGTCAAAAGTGACCACCTCATTATAGCTGATTATAGTTCCATAATAATACATATATTATCAACTAATGTTGTGTTAGAAGTTTTAAGCAACTTAAGTTCTTGTTAATATTACAAGTTTCTAACTTCTGTTTGCCCTTTATGGTCTCTAGGCCTCACTGACCTAAGCAAATGCAACTCGTTTTTTAGTGAAAACAGCTCGTCACATTTAGAGAACTTTTAGTGAACCTTATGCAAAGTCCCAAGAACGTCCCCTCCTACGTGGGGTGTTTCCATTTCTGGACTATCTTTTATTTACCTCCACTATACCCTTTGTCATTTCCCGTTCTACTTCATTCATCTTCTAGGAGAAGTTGTATACAAATTAATAAATAAATAGACAATGAAAATATTATAATACAACGATGTCTACCTGTTATTTACGTGAATGTAGCAAATGTTGTCAACGTCCCCCGAATGTCGTACACAGAACGTCCCCATATTACTTTCACGGGACGTTCTTTAAAAGTCCCAAATGTCATATTTGTAATGTTTGCAGTGGACCACAAAATAACGAACGAAAATAACGTTATGCAAAGTCCCAAGAACGTCCCCTCCTACGTGGGAACGCAGTTCAGTCATTTCTAAAGGAACATGCATTTGTCACTTATTTAAAACATTTATCACATTGAGAAATAAGTCATAGCATTACTGCTCTTGCTGCAATTAATGCACGAGGAGCATCATACTGTGGGTGTGATTCAGAGGGTGTGTCAGTAAGGCTCGTGCCAATGTGGGTGCGATTCAGAGGGTGTGTCAGTAAGGCTCGTGCCAATGTGGGTGTGATTCAGAGGGTGTGTCAGTCCGACTCGTGCATGCTCGTGCCACTGTGACTGGCTGGGAGCTTGCAGGATCACATTCGTAATTAAGGTGCATGCCGGAAGCATCGTGTGTCATGTAAGTTTAAGTCTCTTTTTTTTTTACTTGGCAGATGTGTGTTATTCATCAAATGCATGCAAAACTGCGCACGTAAATGTGTTGACGTGAACAAAACATTGAGGGGTGTTGAAATCAATTGAAACCTTGAGTGTACATGTTACATTTACTTATTCAGCAGACGCTCTTATCCAGCTTGATTTACAGTGAGAACAGGGACATTCCCCCTGAAGCATACATTGTAACTATTGAAATCAATAGAATTCTCATGGCAAATCAAATGTGAAGATAATACAAGAACTGCACACACACACACACACACACATACACTCCAACAGCACTGTTTGTAAATCAGAGCTGCTTCAGGTAATGCAGAGCTGAGTCCAAGTGCACTTTACTTTGGTTCTTAGCTCCACAAGTTACTTCATTAATTCTCAATGAACTCAGGTTCAAGTCCAGAATGAGGTTGTAGTTTTGAAGAAGTCGCTTGGCCATGTCCTTGTCCAGGTACCCTAAAATAGCAGATCAAGGTTTTAAATCACACTGATCAGTTTATTATTTTATTGTTGATTATTGTCTCTATACTTTACCAGTATTGTTTGGGTCACTTAAGTGCATCGCTCTTTCCAACTGTTGGAACCTTTGTAGCCATGTGTTTGTTTCCGTCTGGTCCGGTGATAAATGTGACACGTGTCCATCCTCTGACTGTGAATGGCAGGAATGTAACAGATACATCAACAAGAGCATTAAACAAAAACACACAACATTTTGTTGTGATTGAGACATTCATTTCCGTGTCATTATTGACTTCATCAAACAAATGTTTACCAGAGAATGCACTGGAACAGGGGTGTCCAATCCTGGTCCTCGAGGGCCGCTGTCCTGAAGGTTTTAGATGTTTCCCTGCTCCAGCACACCTGATTCTAATGAAGCGTCGTTATCAAGCTCTGTGGAAGTGTGCTGGAGCAGGGAAACATCTACAACCTCCAGGACAGCGGCCCCCGAGGACCAGGATTGGAGACCCCTGCACTAGAATCTTTGTTTGATTTACCTGACTGCCCTCTAGTCCGTCCTGAGGGAATACAACATGTCCTAGAAACTTAAGCATGCCTTTGTAATATACCTATAAGAAAAAAGGATCAAAGTGATATAAATTATATCTAACTTTACGCCTACTGTCAACTTCAACACCATGACAGACAAGGCAGACTTTTTTAAAGAAGGTTTTAGAGAGCTCTAGTCCCCATCTTTGTCTTTACCTTGTCTGGGTCCTGGACATCAGAGAAGGCCTTTAGAAGCAGGTGAAATGAAGGTAATTTGAGCGGTACTTCCTTATTGAGAAAGACATCAGTGATCTGAGAAGGCTTCAGGGTTCCGTGGAGGGAGGGGTCGAGAGCGGCTAGTTCCTCCTCGATGTCTCTCAGGGACGAGGCAGGCCAATCACAAAGCTCCTCACGGACGGCCAGACACAACCAGTCTCCTCCGTGACCCCCCTCGGACAGGTCAACCTGCGACAGAGCCAACAAAGCCTCAGGTCTTCTATCCAGTCTATCTCCACTGCTATATTCATAGGAATTATTATTAATTATAATATCATTTTAAGATGTTATTTCCTTGGTCTCCTCCTACAGTTCTATAACAGTATCCTCAGTACAATACGTAGGTCTCATACAACACATTTGTTTGTCTTAGTTTAGTTAATATACATTGTAAATGACTAAATGTTATGTATAGTTTGTTTGACAATTTAGACTGTGAAGGCAATCTAAAGACAATTTTCAACTCCATAGGGATGGACCTGTAATGTATTTGATTGACTTGAATCCTTGGCATAATGTTTAATGGAAACACAGCAGGCACTGTACATTTCAGTACTTAAGACACCATGCGTCCTTGTTGTAGACTCGCCTGCTTTGTAATGTTTGCAGCTTCTGCTGTTGTTGCAGAACGGCTCCTCTCAAACTGATTCCTCTGGTGAACGTATGAGAAGGTTCTGTCACCAGAGGGCGCTGTGAAACACACTCTGTGGCGGGCCTTGAGGAGCAAATAACTGCTTGGTCAAACAAGGGAAATCATACCAAATACATCTGCTAATATTTACTCATATCATCTCCCATAGGCACATATACAGCAGCCTCAGACTACATTACAGGACCTGTGACATGAGCTGAGAAAATGTTGTTGTTGTTTATTGTCACCATGTCAAGTGCATCATGATGTAGTTCTCTCAGTTTAGACTGAAGTCTTGGTGTGGTGAGGTTGTGTGGGACCTCCTTCATCCTCTCATCCCCAACATCTGGGCCTGAATCCTGGATCAGGTCCTCCCCCTGCCTGTAGAGTCAATAAACACATCCAGGGATTGAAAGATTCCTGCCATAATAAGCAGCATACAGATGGCTTGAAAACAGAGTCTTTGTTGAGACAGAATTGGTTTTGATAAAGTGTTCATGCAGAACATAGATAGAGTGTTTGGTTTTGAGTCGTAACTGATCCTAGCAAACTTACTTTTCTGTTTCCTCGAGGAAAAACTTGACCCGCTTGCTGCCTATGATCTTGACAACAAGTCTGGGGATTTTATTTGTTCCACATCCATTACTAAGAGCCATGCTAGACGTGATGTGTGCCCCTGGAGAAAAGGAATAGCCCAAATAAGAGAGAGATGAACGGTTAAGGTGGTTTTCATCCTCAAAACAATGGTTCCAGGGGATTATTTTTTTATCAGAAAATAATTGAGTTACCATCACACTAAAATACTTCTAGATTACAGGTTAATGCTTAACCTCCTTGACGTAAATATAGGAATTAACTTTCCCAGATTCAAACATTTATCGCAAACCTAATCATCATAATCTCGAAATTACTCACCTGAGGTCTTAATTAGTCTCCAACCCGAGGGAACATGATCTTTCTTGAACGTATCGCAAAACTGCCAAAGACCAGCAGGTTACTTCATCATAACCAGGTTAGAACAGCCCTGTGTTGCTACTGCTGCCAGGTTGCAGGTGATAGTCTGTGTCAGGAACACTCCTGTGTGTTCGCTTTCAGCACCATGGTTACCATCCTCATCCCACCCCGGAGCTGAAGGTCAGCCCTAAAGCTGGGCAGAGGCCAGCAAGTTATTTAAGCAGACGAAACAGTAAAGATTTATGGCTGTGTGTATTTATTGAGTCGTCCTACGTCCGTGCAGAAATGTAAAACCTACAGAGCACTCGGGCGCAGGGGGGAAACTATCTGGACATGAAGTTAGACGAACAGAACAGATCAGAAGAGCCAGTGTTAAGATTCATTGCGAATGCCAGCTAATTTGCGGTCTAGTGGGGAAGAGCAGGAATGGCTGCCGATGGAAACCATCCAAAGACCACATTTGAGTCAGTGACTGTCTGGGATGGGAGTGGGCCAGATTCAGATTTGGCTGTTTAAAATGAACACTTCAAAATGTCGATATTCGCAGAAGCTGAGGGAATCAATTGATCAGATTCTAAAACCTCTGTCAGAAGGTTCTAAGACCTGCAATTTAACCAGGGAATCATCTATTTGAGTCAGTTCTGCTCGTCAACTTTAAATTAATTTAATCATTAACTGGAATGGGTTCCTAATTAAATGTGTGTTTGCGATAAGAAAATACCTCCTGATAACAGCGAAGAGCGCAGATAAACTGGACAGTCTCATTACATTAATTACTCAATACCTGAAGGACATACCTTCAAATCATTCAGACCGTGCTGAAGGAGTTTCCCGTCTGCACTAATACTGAGCAGGTATCTGTGTTGTTGTTGAGACAACAGGAAGCTCTCTGGACCTATGTGCTGATGTACAGCCAGCCATCTCACTTCGGTCTCCCTTGGTCGCTTTTGGCGGAACAAAGTAGTTAAACGTTCCTAATGACTGTGGAAATGACTGCTCACTCTTCAGAGCATTGTCAGTCTCCACGCGCCCCCCCCCACCCCCACCCCCTGTCCGTCTTTAACGCCCTAATGCGTCTTAAAGTGTGAAAGTCAAAGGATGCGTCTTAATCGGAACGATCAAACGGCCGTTTGCAGACCGGGCTGGTTTGGACATGAGAGTCTGACTGCACACTGTTCTGGACCGTCTTTACAATCCTCAAAGGAACATCTGGAGGTGTGATGAAAAGCCCTACCTACCCCAGGATAAGGGCTGCTGTGCGTGTTTGAAGTGTGTTGTGTGGATATCGATGGCCGTGACATTGCCACACCACACCACGTTGAACACTGTATACAACGTATACAACAAGAAGTCCTTTTTTTCCCCTTTTGAATGAAAAAAACGTTCAAACAAATCACAACCTATATGTTGTGTGTTTAACAGTAGTGTTGAACGTGTGAGTACTTCTTCCATTTTGGTCTCCTGAATGTGATCCAAACTATTCCAAGTCTCTGCCAGGATTCTGCTTTCCTCATGAATGCGTCTGAGCGTAGCTATGAACGCGCTCTGCTCTTCAGTGATTAACAGCCCAATTAAACAGTGAACATGACAGTCTGGCGTGAAGAAGCAGGTGACAAGATCGGGCCAATCCTGATTGAGTCATTGTTTTATCCCTGTGTCTTAATCGGCTTTACCGTAGACCGATAATGGCCCTCTGGGCTATCTGAACATGCACCCAAAACCTAGCTCAATCCTTCAGTCCCTCAAGATAAAAAGACAGGTTACACAAGACGGAAACTAGAAGAAAATAAGGTTGGATTTTTCTATTGGTGTGTGAGCGTGCATGTCTCGTATATCCGTCCAATGGAAAAATAAAGGAGAGATGAATGTACAAGTAATTCATGGCTATCTTAATGGGCTATCTTTATGTGGTTAACCTTCAATGGTGTGGGAATGACGCGTTGGATTAAACACTGAGTGTGGACATGGCAGGTGCTACATCTCCTGACAGGCTAACAGGAGCAGCACATTGATCACAGAGTCACATCGAGGATCTCCGGCAGTACCTGCGGAGCACAGCCCATCCATCACCGCCCCCCTCCCCTGCTTCATTCAACATTTCTACCAGTGCCTCCTGCTAAATACAGCCCAGCAACACGACACCAAAGTCTACAAAGTTTGTCCTGATTTCCGAGGTGTCTCGAAGAACCTACGGACAGACGGAAATCATAAAGATGTTATTGTCTTGCGTTGTGTTTTAAGTGAGGCTTCGGTGTATGAAAGATAAGATGCACAAGAATATGAATATACAGTATGTACAGTATCGATATGGAATATACAGTAACACACTATGCACACACAATGTAAGAGAATTCTACGTTGGACAAAAACATTAAGGTGGACTGGACACCTTGGTGCTTAAGTATGCTATTTGAATCGTGGTGTTGGTTGTTGGATTCCCTCTAAGGGAGCCCAAAATGACGGATGGTTCTGTCAGTATTCACAGAACATTTTGTGTAACCTTGGCAAATGGCAGCTATCATCCATTTACAATCTCAGCCCAGATAGCAACGCTTTCTGTGGAGCGGCTAAACTTACTGATGCATTAAGCCACCATTTTGTTGAAGGTCACTTGAACAATTACTCAAGACCATTTCAACCCCAAACAACGCTCTATAAACCAAGGGACATTTGCGCGGTGTACAAACGTAAGCTTCGCAATTCGAGTTTTCTTCACTCTTAACTTCTGAGCACTGCATTTTCCCCAGGGACCGACCATTCACTCTTCAAATGTTAGAAATAGAACCCAGCAGAGGTGAGGGAGGTGAGGGCTGGCTTCAGTGTGGCTCTGTGCTCCTCTATGCTTCTCTATTAAGAGGACATCAGAAGTGATGGGAGAGGCTCTGGCCCCCAGGGTGCCCCTGGTGCAGGAGGTTGGACAGGGCTTTGCTCTGCACCGCTCCACACGCTGGCCCCCGTGTTAAAATGTAAATTGCTTTTCCCTGACCCCTCCACACTGGGCAGGCAGGGCCTGTGGCGTTCAAAGTGACCTGCTTTTGGCTGGAGGAGACGGCTTACACTCTGGAGGCTGGAGGCTGGAGAAAGACAGGCCAGATAAAAACCCTCCAGCAGAGAGCCAAAATACACAGTCCTTTCGGATCTCCCTGGAATTGTATGGTTAGAGTGAGTTCTCCACCCAAAAACTGTGTGTTTCTTGTTAGACTTGTTAGACTTAGAATTGCCCTGTATGACTCATTCAGTGGGACTGGAATGGTGTTCTGTGAACGACCGAGCAGATTCGGGGATGGGGATGGGAGAGGAAGCCCTGGAGAAAGACTGGAGGGGGAGTGGGGGGAGGACATGTCACACTCTGGGATTCGGAGACTTTAGCCCCATTACACACTGTGAAGGGAGTGAAGATCGCTTTACTTAGTGGCAACAGAGCAGCTTGCTCTTAAGCTGTGGGTTAAGGAGAGGAAGGGACGGGGGGTCAGATGGCTCAACGGTTAAGGCGTTGGCCTCATGATCAGAAGGTTGTGAGATCGAGCCCCGGCTGTGGCTCTGTGATGTTGTGTCCTTGGGCAAGGCACTTCACCCTACTTGCCTCAGGGAAAATGTCCCTGTACTAAATGTAAGTCGCTTTGGATAAAAGCGTCTGCTAAATGAATAAATGTAAATGTAAATGTAAGGGAAAACACACGTTTTTCAGTAAGCGACAGATCATGTAGCTACGCCTCAAATATATCTATCCTTTATCTCTCGCCCTTGGACAACACACAGTCCTCTGTTCCTGCCTTATGAAGTCCTCTCACATGTAACGGATGCAAATCGAATTCCACAATAAAGTGCTGCCGTTACTTGGCGAATCACTGAAGCCAAAGGACAGCTCTCCCCCCCCCCTCATGACACAAGGAGAGTGACAGTCAGAAGTCACAGGAGCGCTGTGGAAGGCTCCTCTTGCCTGTCGAGCTGGAGCCTCTCAGGAAACAGGCTCATATGAGAGACGATTCAGGAGATCTCCTGGGAGATCCACAACAAAGATGGCCTCAGACGTCTTAGTGTCAGTGAGAACAGCCACAGAGGAGTCGCTGAAGCGAAAGAAAAACCCTGGATCCATTGAAATTTCAATTATTTCATTATCTTTTTTCTTCTTTTTTATTTTTTTCTCGCAAGTGTTCCGTCAACGTAAAAAAAAAGCGAGAAAGAAGGAAATCCATCAGGTTGGAATGTTGAGGTTTAGCGTCAGATGGATGGGTTCGCACGCACCCAGATAACCAGTCTGCCAAGCGTACTGGATAAATACCATCCCTCCTGCTGCCAGCCATGTGCATGTCCCTGAGAGGAAGCTTTTAATTGTGGTGAAGATTCATTGGAGCCTTGCCATCACTCAGGGCCTTGATTAATTACCAAAATGACTCTGTGAGCTTCCTGTATTAGCCTAAAGGAAGAGCTCCCTCTCTCCCCACCATGTTATTTATTTACTGACAGAATGCTTGGCAACCCCCCCCCCCCCCCCCCCCCCCCCCCCCCCCCCCCCCACCGTCCCCCTCACCCTCCCGCCCTTTTTGCAAATACGAGACAAATGGTTGCCGTGTGTGCCCTGTAAATCCAGAACAGCCCACAGCAAACTGACCCATCTGCCGAGAGACACATCGCCGGTCTGGTGGGGGGGGTAGAGGGGGGGGGGGGGGGGTGGAGGGGGTAGAGGGGGGGGGTGGACGGGTGGGGAGGGGGGGAGCTTGATAAGGACGTCTCCCTTTTCACCGGGAGACAGGGCCGTCACTTCGCCAGCGAGGGAGCCTGGAACAGGTCTCCACCACATGCGGTGCGGGGGAATATTTTAGAATATTAATGGCGCACTTAGTATGCTGTTGTCATATGGCTTTTATTAGTATTCCATCAAGTCAATGAGCTGTGAAAGGACCAGATGCCTTGTCCCTATCTACCCCATATATATTACCTTTTGTCTGTTAGTTAGTGCATTGAGCGTTAGTCCAGTCATCCATTCACTGATCTGGTGATCCCTGTTTATTAATCGGATTGATGAATTTAAATGCGTATGAATAAACTCCAGAGGGATCCGTTAATGAGATGCCTTTTGGTTACTCCTCACAGTCTTTCTGGGATATTTTCGGGGGAATTTGCAGGGGTACCTTTTTTATCTCCTCCTCTCTTTCTCATGTATGCCTCGCTAAGAGATTTGACTATTTTTTTTCTTTAGACCTGCAGGCATCCTGAAAATGTGATCATTTTTTCCCCACCGTGAATGGCTGCTAGTCATTGTTACTTTTGTGATAATGTGTGTCATCAGCCTAGAAATATTTGAGACGCACAACACACACCGTCTCGCTGGCAGTCGGCAAATCACAGTACAGGGCCTTGTGTCTGTGTGTGTGTGTGTGTGTGTGTATGTGTGTCTGTGTGTCTGTGTGTATGTGTGTGTGTGGGGGGGGAGGGGAGGGGATCTGATCTTTCCTGATGAGCTAATAATGCGTCAGGGTCACTGGGTCTGGACACGATCTGACTCCTCCTAAATACCACTGCCAAAGGGGGAGTCATTTGTCTCCTGGATTGAAACGAGTCTATTTACAATTCACACGCAACTGGGTTCTGAAATGTGTTTCATCTTCGCAGTTTGGGTCAGTTTGACTCGCATGTTACAATTAGTGATCCCAGATGCAGCAGAACTGACAGGAAACAGGAAGTCACTAAGATGCTATTTCCGATCATTTTCCTTCTCTGATTCAACACTGCAAGTCGATTTGGTGTCCGCATATGACTGGGAACATTACATCACGTTTTTTTCCAAAGTGACTTACACAATCAAATGTACAAAATAGTGTGTTTAAAGTGTTTAAATCTAGTAAGTATGATTGAAAGGGTTTTAAGCATACATTTCCACTGGAGCTTTTCAATTTTGTGTGCAGTCTCTTCATAGCCACACATGCGCACACACACACACACACACACACACACATACATACACACACACACTTTCTCTTGTTCATTAGTGTTTAGATTGGAATCTGGGCCATCTGTGTTGTGATAGGCGTGTGTACTCTGTCACCTATGCGCGATAGAGAGGGAAATTGAAACCCCTCGCTTCGGACGAGACAACATTTTAAAGGCTTGTCGGAAAAAGATAGGGTTCCACGGCCCAGCCAATCCCTGAAGTCAGACTCCAATCACTTCTCTTCCATCCATCCATCCCTCCCTCGCTCTACCTTCAAAACAAAGAGACCCAGGGAGGAGATAAGGTAGTGCTGCAACCTCGGAGAAAGAGAGAGAGGGAGAGATCGTGTCATTTCCTGCCTGTTTTTCACAAAGTTCACACATGCCAACGTATTTCCCGAAAGTCTCCCAAGTTGGACTCCCTTGTGACATCCGGTCCAGCTCAGGAACGGGAAATAAAACCATGGTGAACTGGGAGGAGAGACGTCTCCCTTCCTCGTCCCCTCCCAGCTTCACCTGGATCTAACTACCTGCCCACTAGCCCCCTTCAGTCCAGTACCTGTATTGTTTATCAACTTCTAAAGGGTCAGTACTTCCAATGTTGTGCGTGCTTCTAACTAGAAAACCATGTAAGCAGAGACCAGACAGTGAAAACAGCCTGGAACACATCCCCACTCACAAAGTAAAGCATTCCTCTCTCTCTCTGATTCTCCTCTTAGAGCGTCTAATCTAACAGGGGGAGAGACCGGCATAGAAAGAGAGAGAGACAGGAAGAGAGAGAGAGAGAGAAAGTCCCAGAGACAAGCAAAGCAATCTCATCAGAAAATTGTTTACGCTGCTGATTAATAGCAGGAAGATCACTGACATTGCCATTTTCATGCTACCGATTGGCTATTTCCATCAGTGCCACTGTAATCAAATCGAATGAGCGTGATGGCAGTGAGTAAATCCACATTATTGGATATCATTTGTCATTGTTATGACATCCTATTCTGACCACCACCTCTTTCAATCCATCTCGTTATCTCACAGAAAGTTCGACAGCACCTCGGAGAGAAAGTGACACAGTTCAGCATAGAGGACGTGTCTAAACACACTCTCTCTTTCTCTCTCTCTCTCTCTCTCTCTCTCTATCTTTCACACACGTACACACACAAAGAAAGCTGTAATAAACAAATAGTTCCCTGCCACCAGACATTGATTAATTGTACAATTACAAAGAGGACATTAGATTCACATTTCGGAGAAAAATCATTCAATACATCCAGCATCCCACCCTCCCTTCCCCTATCAAATAAACGATACAATAATGAGTCACATCTTTACCCTAACCACAGACTTCCCACTTCATCTCACCTCATAAGGGGTTTTCTCATTTCAACCCTCATTACCTCAAATGACATTTAATTAATAACAGTCCTCCCTGACTGTGTTTATTTATTGAGGGTCAGGCTGTCTCCTTGGGAAACGATAGAGTCACCAGCGACCTTGTTGATATCGCAATCACCGTAGGCAGGCTAAGGTAGTGGAGCGGTGTCTCTCCTCTGTTAGGACTAATGATTGCCTGGGCGAGGCCCAGATTGAGGTGCACGGCTGGGGAGAGAGAGAGAGGGGAAGTCTCCCTCGTCCTGACGAAAACAAATCGCGGAATTGTCGGTGCAAGCCCTGCTCACCCTGTCTGTCCTCCATTGTGATAATTCAATCCCGACAAGAAGAGAACGTGCTGGTGTGACTCACAAGCCGAGCTGAGAAAAACGTCCCTTTTCCTGGAGGGGAGGAATCGGATAAACAAATGTGTTTCATCAGACTGGTGGAGGAGGTGGAGGAGGAGGTGGAGGAGGTGGAGGAGATGGAGGAGGTGGAGGAGGAGGTGGAGGAGGTGGAGGAGGTGGAGGAGGAGGTGGAGGAGGTGGAGGAGGTGGAGGAGGAGGTGGAGGAGGTGGAGGGTGGTCTAGGATGGCCATTCAAAACAATTCCATTTGTCAGGGTTCTCTCTTTATCACGCCTGAGACGGAAGGGTGGGAGAAGGAACATAGAGAAAGGCCAAATGAATTTTCTACCTGCCAACGAGTGAGCAAAGAGCATATCTGGAATGTGATTGTATAGAAAATAGGAGTACGTTTTGTACGGATTGGAAAAATAGCGTAAAACCTAGCCGGAAATTTTTAATTTTGGGGCGGATTTAATTCTTTTTGACTCATTTCCTATGCACTGTTGCTATAGTGACTATTTGACTGAAGTGCGGTACTTTATTTGTATTTAATGATGGATTACATCGTCGCTCTAGAGGCCATTCCACGAACATCCTCTACCTTCCACTTCAAAACTGGATTGAATTGTTTAGAGCTTATTGTCCTCAAGCACGATCCTCTCAAAGTAAACCGAGAGAAGAACTGATCGAGCGTTAAATGATTCCTGACTTAAAGAAACAGAATGTCTGGACTGAAGCCCATCCAGGACAGGTACCCTTGGAGTGGGTGTTCCGGGGGGCTACGAGGGGAATACATTAATGTGGTATTGATCATCGTGCCATTACTATCTGAAGAAGCCACCACTAAAGGTCACAGTCAGTCAGTACGACTTTACCTTGCACATGTCCATCTCACCCCCCCCACCAGAAAGAGAGACAGACACACAACAAGCACTGCACACAACTATAATCAGTTTTAAGAGAGAGATAGAGAGAGGAAGACAGAGACAGAGAGAGGCATAGACAGAGACACACAGTGAGAAAGAGACAGACGCAGAAAAACAATCTGTTTTTAAGCTAAAGAGAGAGAGAGTTTCCCCAGCTGACCTGAGTCATGGTCTGACTTTATGTGGCAAAATATAAAGAGCAAAGTCACTCTGCTGCAGTCAGGCTCTTTCTCTTCACACACTGCGGCTAAGTCAGAAGAAATCATGGACTGTGAAAGTGATCATAAAAGTGCTTGGTTTGATGATCATGAAGAGCACATGAATCTTGTCAAGCCCTGTAGAGGAAGAGTGAAAGAGAAAGAGATTGAGAGAAATGGAGAGAGAGAGTGACTCAACAATGAAGGAGGACACAGATTGTCTTTTATGGTGTCCACAGGGAGACCCTTTCACAGTTCATGTAGCAGACTCTGAGAAACTCTTCATATTCTCCAGGGTTTGTTGCAGAGTTCGTAGAGGAGAGCGGGAACAATTCCCGAATCCACCCACATCCTCTCCCACACACCGTCACATCTCAACTGTCACAACATCGGCCGTCCCATGCTAGTGAAAACCTACAGCCAGGTGCTTGCATCTGACTGTAAGATATAGCTTCCTAAGAATTCTAGGGTTCAGATAATCTAGGAAGATGTGATATATGTAAGTATTTTCTGGAGAAAGTTTCACTTTTTGGGTTGTTGTGACCCTTTGTGATGACGTGCCATTGAGCACGCAATAAACTAGATGTGCTATGGGGAGGGGTTTCTGAACTGTGAACTGTTTGGAAGCCATAACTCACTGTTGTCCTCGATGTCCTTCTGCTTCATTATGGAACACACTGGCAGGAAAACACTAAGACGTGATGGAGGCAGCCACCACTCCCGGCTTTCATACACAACCATTTAGTTTTATTTTTGTATAGGTAAAACAACGCCAAAGCATTGAATTCTATTTGGTGGCTTGCTCAGGGAGCTCCCAGTCAGTGGTGCCACAGCCCCTGTCCAAACACTACAGGAGACCCCACCACCTGAATCTCACTGAGATAGTGTTGTGGAGTTGACAGGGAGGGGCAGGGGTGAGGTAGCCAGAGGTGAGCAGAGAACAGGGTGGTGACCTGTGCCAACCGTCAACCGCATCGTCTTCCGGAAGCCCACCTGGTCCAGTGACACTGGCCGCCATCTCTGTGGTGTTGGCACAAGGGTCACGATCCCCCCCCCACCCCCCAAGAACTCCAAACATTTCAACACAACAGTCCAGCTGGCTCCATTTCTTTTCCCCGTTGGCTTGCAGTGGCATTCTGCACAGAATGGGAAACTCACAACTTTTCCGGTCTTGGAGACCGGTGATTCAAAGACCAGACCAAGTCTGAGCCACCTGACTCCCAATCTTCAGCCCTCTTAGCAAAGTAAAAACATGACTCACTCTCTAAATTTAGGCATCCATATTTCTTTCCCCTTCGATATAGAATACCTTACACACGTGGCCTAGCATGCCTTGAAACATCCTCATTTAGAAATTAATCTTCTTTGAATAGGGATATCTGATCTGCTGCACTTAATGAATGAGGATTGGTGTGTGCTCATTGGTAAGGAGGATAATGACAGGGAGAGATTAATAATACAAAAATCTAAAGGAAACTGTCTGCCACTTCCAGATCCTTATCATTTTAGGTCTGCAATCTGCTGCCGTGCTGATCAGCATGCTAATTCTTAGCCTATTCATACAGCTCTTCATGATAAAACCTACCGGACTAAAAGTCGTCTGTCTTCATCATTTCCAAATGAGAAAAATGGGACGACAGGATATCAGAGAGAAAGAGTTGATATGAGATATGGGCAACATCCCCATTCCCATGTTTCTTCTAGGCAGTGTGTACGGGTGGCGTATTACATTTACATTTAACCATTTATCAGGCGCTCTTATCCAGAGCGACTTACAGCAAGTACAGGGACATCCCCCCCCTGAGACAAGTAGGGTGAAGCGCCTTGCTCAAGAACACAACATCACATAGCCACAGCCGGGATCAAACTCTCAACCTTCCGATCATGAGCTCAAAGCCTTAACCTGCTGAGCCAGCTGACTCCCCGGATGAGCTACTGCAGGAAACAGACAGGTGTTCATCAGTATGAGGTCACACTAGACTTTTGTTAACTTCTTCATTTGCATGGCTGGTTAGGAGTGTAAAGTACGATACGCACACTTTATGAGTCTTACAAAGATGGCGCTGGTGGTGTCGTCCAACCTTCATATACCTCACCTGAATGTCCTATCATACTCGACCTCCGGCCACCTACACACCACCAATCCCCCAACACACACACACACACACACCTTGGCATTCACAGCAGACTTGATGGAAGGACAGCAAACTCAATTACCGCAAACTTTAAAAGTCCTCTCCATGTGTGACACTCACTTTATGGCTTTCAATTTCCATGCTAAGTGAGGCAGGTCCAGGTACAACTCATTCTCAGCCAGATTAGAGCTTATCCAATCATTCTTGTTAACAGCATGTGTAACCTATTCTGTGGTTGGTAGTTTGAGGAAAGTGGGATAGTTTAACAAACAGCACAAATCCCTCTGTGTCCATCACACACACCTGCACTTACACACAAAAAAAGACTTGCGCTAACAATTTCCTTGTTTCATATTACTCTGCCAAGCTCAGCTGTATTATTCTGTCTTCCATGTGAGATAACGATGTCCCAACCTCGTGCACACTCAATGATTTAGAACAGCTTGTTAACTTGTGACGATGTATTGCTGAATTATGAATACTTTTTATCCTCACAGCTGACAAGTCTAAGGTCAGTTGTTTAGGCAATTGGTCATAGTTTCTTTATTTTATGGAGGGGTGTCAGTGTGTGTGTGTTTGTGTGTGTTTATGTATGTGTGTGTGAGTGTGATCTAAAACAGAGATAGAGAGGGATTCGCAAATTTGATAGAGGACTTCACGGTGGAATGACTGTATCAGGTCAATTGTGTTTCCTTGGTCAGAAATCAATAAGACTCGACATCTTACTTACTTTTAAACTACAGGGGAAATACTGAACAGCAGTAGGAAGATAACGACAGTCACAAGCTCCCGTTTCAATCGGATACAATTCCCCCAAAATAAATCTGTATTGTTATCAGTTAAATAAATGAACCAATTCTGAGAAATAAATGACCAACTCAACTGAAACTGCTGCTCCAGATCTAAGTGACAATATCATACAAACCTGATAGATGAAATGCACACAACTGTAAAACCAAAGCAGTGGAAAGACTTGAATGAACTCGATCAGTGTCGCCGTGCAGATGTCATGTAGCGTATCGTTACTGGAGCCTTGCCCCAATCCGATTGGTCTGGAGATCTGTAGCAGGTCCAACATGAACAGAGCTCATGAGAATGGCCCCTAAGTGCTCTGTCGTTGTTCCTGATGGGCTTAATGCGTGGTGACATTCATACTCTCACACACCTAGTTTGTAATGGACTGGTGGGTTAAAGGAGATAAGATAAAGCAATCAGATAAGGGCGCTAACGACATGGTTTCATGTCTCACACACAGACCGTTGCTCAGAGCTGAGTCATTCACGATGGTCTCTACAGTCGATGAGCTACTACATAGCTGATGGCAGGGAAGATGGGATGGATCTGAATGTACAATGCCACTGATTGTAATTAGCTTTGGATAAAAATGTCAGCTAAATGAATAAATGTAATTAGACTTTGAAATTCCACCCTTGACTCAGAGAGAGAAAAAAAATAAGCCTTCCAAGGACCCAATCATTCGTGCCTGTTCCACTGTTTTCAACCCTGAATGAACCTGTGAAATCTTCATGTTTCAAAAATGAACAATTACACAATAATACATTCAAAAACTAACGATCATTTCCCAGCGTGCCTGAAAATGTCAATTGCCGAAATCTCGTCGGGTCACTGGTTTCAGTATTTAGATTTCTAGGTCAGACACGAGGATGGTGAGGTGGGTTTAGAGACAGATCTAAGGTTCTGCACTGAAATGGAATCCCCTCCCTGGAAGTGAGCTCACTGAGGGACTAGACAGGATTAAGATCAGACATGAGAGGACCGTGACCGTGATGGTTTTAGGGAGAGAAAATGACTCTTCATCCATCCATCCATCCATCCATCCAGCGAATGAGAGAAGTCAAAAGAGATGTGACACCAGATAGCTTAATCAGATCGGTAAAAGAGGGGGAAGACGGAGTGATAGAATGAGGGAAGGGATGAGGAGAGAGGTGGAGAATGGGGCGTTTGGTCTGGTTGGGGTCATATCTGATTAAAGTACATGAGCCCAGAGAGGGATCATTTTCATCAGGCAGTCAGATGAGCCACATAGACGGAGACTCTTTATTATTCAGCAAGACCCGATTGAGAGCTTGTGTCCTCTGCTGCCATCTGAATCCTGGCTGATAAGCTAGGATGGTGGTCATGCTCTCTGTCTCTCTCTCTCTCTGTCTCTCTCTCTCTCTGTCTCTCTCTCTCTCTGTCTCTCTCTTTCTGTCTCTCTCTTACCCCTCCCTCTCTCTCTCTGTCTCTCTCTCTCTCCCTCTCTCTCTCTGTCTCTCTCTCTCTGTCTCTCTCTCTTACCCCTCCCTCTCTCTCTCTCTCTCTCTCTTACCCCTCCCTCTCTCTCTCTCTCTCTCTCTGTCTGTCTCTCTCTCTCTCTCTTACCCCTCCCTCTCTCTCTCTCTCTCTCTCTGTCTCTCTCTCTCTCTCTTACCCCTCTCTCTCTCTGTCTCTCTCTGTCTCTCTCTGTCTCTCTCTCTCTCTCTCTCTCTGTCTCTCTCTCTCTCTCTCTCTCTCTCTCTCTCTCTGTCTCTCTCTCTCTCTCTTACCCCTCTCTCTCTCTGTCTCTCTCTGTCTCTCTCTCTCTCTCTCTCTCGCTCTATTCCACCCCTCTCCTCTGTAGCCACTCGCCCCTGGTAAATCCCTGTCATTCACGAGCACTCATCACAAAAATCATCCCTGAATGTTACGCTCAATCGAGTCAATCAGATTTTTCCCCCCTGTGCGCGATCATATTTATCTATCGGCGATGTCGTTCATTCTGATGGCAGAGTGAACAAGGTTATCATGTGGTCGTTATGAGCAGAGGTACTTCTGCCATCGACAACACGTTTGGGATCCAGCAGATCACAGTGTGATGGGTGTGTTCAATCTTACCGTCGTCACACACCTGAGCCAACAAGACCTTAGACTGGAGGGATGCCTCAGGGACAAATTTACACACTTTTCAAGGGATTTAAAGTTCTGCATGAATTCCTCTCTGATAAGTGGTTCATCGATAGAAATAACTTGCCTTTTTGTTGAAGCTTTAACGTACTTTCAGTACCGATAAGGAAAGGAAGGCCTTTAATCCTTTGAGTAAGGCTTTCCAGTCATATACTGGAATATGTGATGACGAGAACCAGGATTAGCAGAGTTGATGTAAAATGCAAAAAACATGAGCATCAACAAAAAGTGTGTGTGTGGATAAATCTTAAATCAGAGCGTTTCATAGGTACAGGTTGAACAGTAACTGTCTATCTGTGTCTCTCTCAGCCATCTAAAAAGTTTCTTCCCCTCAGGAACGTCTGCTGTCCAAATTCTTTAGTCGTTTTGGAAGCTCAATCGAGGGCTACGATGTCACGCTGAATGACTCATTCTTTTCTACTCTACGCGCAATGATTTATTTGGGGGTTAGCGACTCCAATAACTTTTTGCCAGAGCCGCTCTTTGAAACCACTGATGTGATCTTAATTGAGTCTAGTCACCTTCCCCCGAAAAGGAGAGGGAGTGGGCGATCGAGGAGGCCCACCGAGCCCCAGAGGTAGACTAAACATCACAAAAGATAATTGACGTGCCAAAGATGGCCGCGGTGACCAACGGCTCGATGACCTGCGTCTCCGAAGGAAATGAAAGAAAGAGAGGATCCGTAGATGGGTAGAACAGTGCTAGTCACCGGTTCCTGCCTCCAACATCAATTCCACTGGCTTTTCGGCAGAGAGCAGTTTGCTGAGGGGGGCTCTTGAGTTCCAGAGCTCGGAGCAGGAAGTGGATGAGAATAAAGGACTTTCTCACAGAGCTGCAGGTAGCTTTTTTTCCAGCTCAGCATGCATGTGGCACTCAGACTCTGTGAAAGACAACAACAATTCACCAGAAAACTCCCCGCCGTGTCCTGGACAGGAAAGAATATGAACCTGGTTTGAGGTGTAGGAAACGCTGCTTCCAACCTTGGCCTGGGATGTGTTATGCACGCACGCAAATGCAAAGGTGTATGAACAAAATGATGTCAAAAGAACACGTACAATTTAAAAGGATTTTACACGCAAATGCTTGTAAATGTATGAATGCAAATGTGTTGTTCGTGGGGAGAGATTTTTCAAAACCGTTTCTTATTTCAAATCATTTGCTTTTCTTATCTGATAGACAAGATCATTGATTGCCGGGAAGCCTTTAGCAAGTCAAATTGAGTCTTCTCAAGCGATGATTTTTATCTTGCACTTTGAAATGTGTCACAAAAACTTAATATATGGGTCTAAACTTACAACAAGTGTGTGTGTGTGCCCATCTCGCTTTACCCAGGAGGCTTTGACTGACCACGCTCCACGTGTGGTTTAAGGATGTCTCATCTCATGACGTTATCTTGATGTATGATGATTTATTATTGTATTTGTCTAGATATTGTTCCTTGGGGTTACTAATGACAAGGTGCTAATCAGAGATTTAGGAAATGTAATGACGTTTTGTATCAGCTTGCGACAGCAAAAGAGTATATTTATATTAACATATCTGCAGTATTTCCCTAACAGCCTGAAAACCCATATCCATATGGCCTAGATAAAAGTATCTATTATCCACACAAGATTTATTGCACAATCAAACCATAAGCAATCAGAAGTCGAGGGGACTGGCAATTTGTGTCTCCTGCCGTATTTCAGCACTGGACAGCGCTCAATATCGAGTCACTTTACACACACACACACACACACACACCCACGCACACACACATACACACAAAGAGACACACACACACACAAACACACACACAGAGAGAGAGAGCGAGAGAGAGAGAAACACACACAGACACACACACGCGCATACACACACACACGCACACAGACACACACACGCGCATACACACACACACACACACACACACAGACACACACACACACACACACAGCACTGAGAGAAACACACACACAGACACAGACACACAGAGAGAGAGAGAGAGAGAGACACACACACACTGAGACACTGAGAGACGCGCAAGGGCGCGCACAAACACACCAAACCACATCATAGAAACCCACAAAACCGTGACTAGGGAGCGGACAGCTCATCGTGATTCACCTTAACTGGACCACGGTGAGCAGCTGGACATCAAACCCTCCCTGTCGACACTTTTTAAGGTTTCTTTTCGTGCAATATTATGCAAAATCCAAATCATTTGGCGCACGACACCGGGAACTGTTCAGGCAGGAAGAACATGGACTACTTTGAAATGCTCCTGCGTGCAGGAAACACACGTGTTTGAGGTCGTGGAGAGAGAGAAAAAAAGACATTTATAGATTTTTCATTTTTTCCCAGGTTGAAGGACACGATGACATCGCATCCTTGTCAATCAATCGAAATAGTTTCCCCTCCGTCATGGATTATTCCTAGACATGGAATATATTAATTCCGGGATTTTTACGACAAAAATAATGTCGTCGATATATCTCAGTACATGTGTTATTACACAAGTGATTTATTTGAGGTAAGTCGATAAATTGGCACTTGGTTTGAAACTTTAGACCGTCATTTTGGGAATATCAGCCTGTGTGGATGCAGCAGTGTGATCCCATCAGATCCATGATGTTCAGTCGTGATAGTGGATCTTCCTCACCGTCTGCTGCCCTTCATCGTGTTTAAGGAAACCTGTGGGATTTACTAAAATCATTACCTGCACTCAACCTTTATGAAGGACAAAGAGAAGTTTGGGGATGTATTTCTTTTTTCATACCCACTGCCACTTTTCTTAACGAGCTTTTTCCCAGGCGGTGACATGTTAGTAAATCTCTCGTTTTTACAGCCTTTCTCATCCTTGCTGGGATAGTATATTAAGGAATCATGTTTTTATGCAACATCAGTGCAATTAAGGACTGGAGCTATTTCCTTGCTCAGATATTGCCTCTGGTGAACAGATCTGCTGGTTTGGTCCATAAGGGAGCAGACAGAGAGGCTGTGACCACCACCATGGTGACCTCTTTACAGCCTGACCTGAGAGGCATGAGTGCAAGTAACCCTCCCATTAACTCCAATTATACTTCAGGCTTGGAGCATGTTTTTCAGTATTCTTACTCCGAAAGCGACCTTGTGTACACAGACTCCAGGACCCCTGCTCGGGACCCGATCCCCCTGCCCAAAGCCGTCCTGTACTTGGTCATGGCAGCTCTTGTGGTGGTTGCAGTGGTTTACGCTATAGTTGGCCACCTGGTCAAGGATCTGGTTCATGACTTCATTGGTATGTGTCACATTTTGCGCTCAAAGTGTGTGTGTGTGTGTGAGTGTGTGTGGATTTGAGAGCGTGAGAGAGAGAGAGAGAGAGAGAGAGAGAGAGAG
This sequence comes from Protosalanx chinensis, assembly GCA_030340685.1. Taxonomy (NCBI): domain Eukaryota; kingdom Metazoa; phylum Chordata; class Actinopteri; order Osmeriformes; family Salangidae; genus Protosalanx; species Protosalanx chinensis. Next base: position 9,791,470 of record CM059336.1, read on the forward strand.
AGAGAGAGAGAGAGAGGGGGGGGGCAGAGGAATTGTGTGTTTCTGTGTGTGCATATGATGTTAGCATGAGTATCTGTGACAAGGATTATTATGGGGTGCAAAGTTTGGGCTCATTGCCTCTCACAAGCACAGCAAGTGTATCTGACCACGCACAGCCTGTGTTACTGTCCCTGTGTCTGTTCCTGTGTCTGTTCCTGTGTCTGTTCCTGTGTCTGTTCCTCTGTCTGTCCCTGTGTCTGTCCCTGTGTCTGTCCCTGTGTCTGTCCCTGTGTCTGTTCCTGTGTCTGTTACTGTGTCTGTCCCTGTGTCTGTCCCTGTGTCTGTTCCTGTGTCTGTCCCTGTGTCTGTCCCTGTGTCTGTTCCTGTGTCTGTTACTGTGTCTGTTACTGTGTCTGTCCCTGTGTCTGTTCCTGTGTCTGTTACTGTGTCTGTCCCTGTGTCTGTTCCTGTGTCTGTTACTGTGTCTGTCCCTGTGTCTGTCCCTGTGTCTGTCCCTGTGTCTGTTCCTGTGTCTGTTACTGTGTCTGTCCCTGTGTCTGTTCCTGTGTCTGTTCCTGTGTCTGTTACTGTGTCTGTTACTGTGTCTGTCCCTGTGTCTGTTCCTGTGTCTGTCCCTGTGTCTGTTCCTGTGTCTGTTCCTCTGTCTGTTCCTGTGTCTGTTACTGTGTCTGTTCCTGTGTCTGTTACTGTGTCTGTCCCTGTGTCTGTTCCTGTGTCTGTTCCTGTGTCTGTCCCTGTGTCTGTTACTGTGTCTGTTCCTGTGTCTGTTCCTGTGTCTGTTCCTGTGTCTGTTCTTCTGTCTGTTCCTCTGTCTGTTCCTCTGTCTGTTACTGTGGAGAAATACGTACGTCCCCAAATGTGAACAAATGTGTGAATATTCAGCTTGGACACCACCGTTATGTTTCCTTAAATGTTGTACAGAATGCCACATATCGTAATAGTTTTGCATTTCACAGGAGTGTGATTGGTTGGTGACAGATCCCACACTCAGGCATTTGACCTTGGAGCAAAACCCAGATGAAGGCAGATTTATCTGACACTGAGGAATTGTTCTGAATAATATTGAGACTGTAGCCAGATTGTGGGTTATCCTTTTTTGGGGGAGGAGGCAGAAGTTTGTGTTTAGATCTCTCTGTGTGTGTTTGTATTTGGGCTACATCGTGTGTGTTTCTGTTGAATTATGGATACGGATTTTTATCATCAGCCAGTCGTTCAGGAGAAACAAATACAAAAAAGAGTTTTTATCCTACTAGATTTTTATCTACAGAAAGGAAAACAGTTGAATTAAACCAAATGAAGTAGTTAAAACAATAGAGAAGCAAAAAATGTGTAACTGTAAAACTACTGCAAGTGAAAAGCAAAATCATCAAGTCATCACCCCTACTCTGAAACATTTGCTCTGCAATTTTGGCAACACTGTTTGTGTGTGTAAGTGTGTGTGTGTTCAGCACTATGAATAGTGAATAGAGAATGGTGTCCCTTCTAAATTCTCTACCTCTACACACAGCAATGAAGACGTTCCCATAGCAATGTAGATCTATCTGGCCAAGCTAGGGCCCATCTACAAGTTTGATGTTGACAGAAGATCATTGAAGAAGTATTAATGAGAAAAACAACCCAGTTGTGTTTATTGTGGAGTGGGCCTGTTCCTCCAGCCTACCTTGACAGCAGGTGGAGGTAAAGCCTAGTGAACCAGCTAGCAGCTGCCTTGCTGAAACATCCCTCCCCACAGCACTCAACCAGCCCCAGAGAGTTCTCCTGACCCACTCACCTGCCGCAAGTAGTCCCGCTCATGTCGGCTCACGTATCCCTCCACACTCCCCTGCTCCCTTGGAGCCCCCCTGAACCCTGTTTTGGTTCCTGGCCGTGTTCCCGAGGTGTGAATGTGCCCGCAGTGGGCGTGCCCATTCTCCCCAGGGTGCCATCAAGAGCCTCTCTGCCCCTGGTTTCAAGCGTGACTCTGCCACACCCTAAACAGGATGTGACACGCCCTTAACAGGATGTGACATGTGGGTCAGATGCGAGGGGGATTTATTTGTTGGATTTTCATGCCATGTTACAGGTAAAAGGCAACTCTGACCTGAAGCTGATTGAAACACACAGGATGTGCAATATCCTCTTTTTTCTGCATGTATAGGAAATACAGAGGTTGTTTCTTTCGTTCGAATGTATCCAGTGGGTCTATGTACTCAAGTCTGTTACATTCATACAATGGATGGTCACCGTCTTGTCACAGGTTTAAGTCACGACGCACAGACCTACAGATGAGCATTGTGTGTGTGTGTGTGTGTGTCACTGTTTCGGAGGACACCATTTCACCAAGGACTCATCATTCTGCCATCCCTTCACACTGTCTGTCTGCCTTAATTCCATCTCCCAATCTAACAGTGATGGATGTCCCCCAATCGAAATCGCTCTCCCACTCTCGATAAAATAGGTCTGGGGCGGGCATCTACCCAGAAACAATTTGATGGTGTTTTGCCCCCTGATGGAATTATGGATGATGAACCCCATCATTGCTGGAATGAAGTCTTTATTTTTTTTATCTCTCTCTCTCTGACATGCATTTAAGCTTTTATATCCTGTATGTTCACCTTCAGTGTCTGGCTTGATCTACTTCTGTCTGTGATCAGTCTGTGTACTAGACATCAGCATGCTTTAGACACACACCCTCTCTCCTATCTCTGGGGTCATCGTCTCAGTATAGTGACAACAGTACACCTTACTGAACACAATCTAAAATGACACAGATTTAACTGTGATTTGAATGACTTTAACATATTTAAAACCCAGATTTTCCCCACTTAGTATCACTTATTTCACAACATGAGGATTGCAAAGTTGGATGCATCCGTTACATACCAAAGTGCTGTGATTATGGCTGTTTCTTATTGTATTCGTGATAGCTTGAGACCTGAGGATCGTCCTATTTGCCTCTATTGATTTAGTGGTGCCGCACTAAAGCATTGATAAATGCTTGTTATAGATGTGGATCTGTGTTGAATGGCTGAATGCAATCGTCATTCCTTTGTGTCTCTTTATAGAATGGATGTTTGGATCTCGTCGCGTAACCAACCGAAGCAAGAGCGACATCAACTGTATAACGAACAGCATGAACGAGACGGGTGAGACCAGGGAAAGGCCTCGATTGATGGAAATGAACTACATTACCCATAATCCCAGTGGTTATCTGGGCGCATCCAAACCAGAAGATCAGGTCATCAACATAGATGAGACTGTACAACTGCCTCTGGAAACGCACAGTGGAACTTAAAACCGATGGTGAACTTTTGAAATGTTTCCCTGAGAGAGTTAAAGCTGGCTCATCTTTCCATGAATAAGTGGAGCAGCCTTGTCTACTTAAAAAAACCAAACATTTGGCTTAGGCATCATGTTGGCTGGTTTTATGGTCATGAATGCTGACGTGGGACATTTTTAAGGAGGAAGTGGTTAACCTGGAATCATCACTGTACAGGGATCGGGAAATCTTTAGAGAGAGCGATCTTGAATGACTTTTCCTGAGGCTTTTTTTTCCCCACTCCTCGCTTAGTCATCTAATGTGACTGTGTACATTGCACTTGTGACCTTGTGTGACCCTCTGTGATCCCCAGTAACCTCTCCTGTTTCCGTACAGTATGCATTCACTCGTTTAATGTACCGTGCTGTAGTTGAAGTACAGTGACTATCAAATCAGCTTCCTCCTATTTAAACTGTTCAATCTTTATTATGCTGTTTATCAGGGGGAGAGCTGGGGAACTGGTTGGATTTAAATCTATTCATGTTCAGTTCTGTTTCTCCATACCAGATGTGAAATGTAGTTTCTTTGTAATTGAGTCATTGTTTCAGAAGTACATGTTTTATTACAGAAATTACAAAAGTATCTTTATACTGTTTGAGTCAAAACAGACGCATTTTTACCTCTTGATTTCTTTGGAGAAGCATAAAAAGACAAGAAAATAATAAGAAAAAAAACAGGAAAATGCTTTCCTGTGCCATTCTCTGTGAATGTTTTTAATCTTAAAATTGAGTCCAAGGTTTTGATATTATATGTACTGTAAGTGAAAAATGTTCCTCGATTAATCTGTTTGACCTCAGTCTATCAAGGGCTATGTGCAGCTGCTATTGAATTTGGGTTTGTACTGACTGTAGCCTCCGAGGTACAAAGGCTGTGATGTGTTTCTTTTCTGCTCACATGTATACACTGCCCCTCACCGTCATAACTAAGTGCCCCAACCCCGAACCAGAATAACCTCTCTCAAGCAAATGTACATTCACACATGCTAGCTTTGGCAAAGACTTTGCTTGGAAACTTGTCTGCAATAAATGTCACTGAACCGAAGTTTCTTGCCTGAAGGTTTTATATTTTTGGAAGAACTTCAAAGTCGGTGCAAGTCTGGAGACTTAGTCGCACCGTGAGGCAGCACACAACTCGTACGGTATCGGCCCGTGTGTGATGGCTATCTGGAAGTCCAAGCTTGGTGTGATACCAGGAGGAGCGCTGAAGGTGAAGGCCTGGAGAAAAGATGTGAAGAAGAGGAAGAGCTCCATCTTGGCCAGCTGTTCCCCCGGACACACTCGCTTACCTGAGACAGAAATAATTCATAAAGCCAGCACTCCACGAAGGCCTGATCATATCTAGGACAGTATTTCCCAATCCTGGTCGTCAAGAAACGCCTGTTTTGTATGTTTTAGATGGTTCTCTCCGTCACACCTGATTCTGAGGACTGGGTTATTATCCAGAAGCCTGCTCATAACCATTCAAAGGTGTGTTAGAGCTGTGAAACATCTAAAACATGCAGGACAGTCACTGAGAACCACGGTTGGGAAACACTGGTCTAAGATGTTCACGAAAGTCTCAAACTCACTGGGATGTCAAGGAATAGAGAAGCAGGTGATATCTGTCTTAGGTATTCTTTGTGCATTAACTGAAAGCTGTAGTTAAATGGCATCAAGGAAATACAGTCAATTTACCTGCTGAGAACGGGAGGAAGGCGTCTCTGCGCCGGAATTTGCCGTCTTCATCAAGGAAGTGTCCCGGGTTGAACGTGTTTGGGGTCTCCCACTCACTTTCGTCGAACAGGACGGATGTGAGGGTGCCGGCCACCAAGGTGCCCTTAAGGACAACACCGCAAAAGGCTGAGTCACTGAATCATTCCAGTCACGAGGCCTCGTTGGGTAGAACACAGACTCCTGTGACAGGACCAGCAGTATCCCACATATCTGACCTTTGGGATGGTGTATCCGCCTAGCTGGGTGTCCTTGGTGGCCATGCGAGCCACGTTGAGGGGTATGATGTTTCCCATTCGCTGGATCTCGTGGATGACTGCGTCCGTGTAGGGCATGCTGTCCCTGTCCCCCATGGAGACTGGGCGGGACGAGCCCACCACAGCAGCGATCTCCTGCTGGACCTTTTCTACAGACAATAACAGGATGGGGACGGAAAGTCAAGCAGTACAGAAACAGGCGGGCTGTAACGTGATGCAGATGGAATCAATAACAGTATGGGGAGAGTTGATTAGGGAGGGGGGTGGGGGGGTAGAGACATGGCCTCATACCTTGTATGTGTGGGTATTTGATCATGTAGAGCAGCCCCCAGTACAGAGTGGTAGAGGTGGTCTCTGTTCCAGCCACAAACAGATCCAGCGTGCAGTTAATCAAATTATCCAAATCGAACCCAGACTCGGGATCGTCCTTGAACTTTGAAAAAAAAAAAAAAAAAAGCAAAAACAGCAACAACATTTTGATATATTACGAAATATATAATACCAAGGTGACCCATTTGGTATGTGTGCATGTGGATCTATTTAGAACTATTGGAGGTATTCCAGAGGAACGAAATGAACCAGACCTTCTCCATCTCCTTCACGAAACAGTCGATGAAATCCCTGGGAGAGGACGGGTCGTAGCCTTTGCTGTGCTCTTCGATCTTGGTCTTGACGAAGGCGATGACCTTCTCCCAGTGGGTAAAGATCTTCTGGTGTGGTCCAGGAATTCGTCTCATGATGACAGGAAATAGGTTGTACATCTGCGAAGGTTCAACCTTGTGTTAGTTCTGACGAGATGTTCACGGTGCTTTGGATCCGAGCTCAGTTCTGTGGCTTGGCAACGTGGCTAGGAAACACAGACTGTTCCTCGAGTCTGACCTTTGACCTAACTTAGGACTTGCTGTCCTTGATCTGCTGTATTTTCTAACCCTATTTTCAATAATCACCCATTGTATGTTTATTCGGATGAAAGCATCTGCTACATGAAGTTAGAATTGAAACAATACATTGATTAACGTCTCAGTTTTGAAGAATACGTTTAGTTTAAGAAATGAAAATGGTTCTACCAGAGCCCATACTGATGCTTCCAGCTGAATTGCTTCGTTGATGATTATCAGGAGGGTTTGGAACTCGGTGTCACTGTACTCAAAACGGTCCCCAAACACCAGGCAGCAAATCACATTTGAGACAGCGTTGTTCATGAGGAACTGGGGGTTAAAGGGTCTGCCTGGAAGAAAGAAACAAATAAAAACAGTCTTGACCTCCGCCGAACCCCTGGGGTTCGATCGAACCCAGGTTAAGAACCACTGTACTATAATCATTCACAAAACATCATCTTCAAGGTCCAGTTCAAATCATGCACCCATGATTTAAAATACCTTGTTCTCTCATTATTGCGTTGTTTAAACATTGGCATTCAGTTTGAATGGAAGGCTCCAAGCTCTTTTTGCCCAGTCCAAAGTTTCTCAGAGTGGATAAGGCAAACCTTCTTTGTTGTTTCCACCTATTTCCGTTCGACATGACGATACCTGACGATGACATCACAGCGTTATCTCTAACGTAACAAGGTGTCAAATGTCACGATTCCATTTCTCAAAGACGTTGAACACAGGTTACGTATTTACACCTTACCTCGGTTTCCAAAAAGATCATCAAATAAGGGCATTGCCGGCCGGTCTGCAAAGTTTTCACCATTTTCAACCAAGGCCTCTCTCACAAGCTTGTGTCCGTTCACGATCACCCATGGTTGACCTATACGGAGGCTGAAAATCTTCCCATATTTCTTTGAGAACTGAAGGAAGAACAATAAATATCATGACTGCTTTACTGGAATGATCTTTTCATAAAAGTCTGATTGTCAGACTGATTGTCAGACTGATACTCTTTGTAAAAGCTCTCTCTTGTAAGTCGCTTTGGATAAAAGCGTCTGCTAAATGAATAAATGTAAATGTAAAAGTTAGACAGTATATTTGAGCACATAAACATGATTGACCATTAGGTATACCTCATCAAACTGAAGATGAAGTCTTGTGGAATCAAGATGATGCAGGTCTCCAATGAAAGGCAGATAAAAAGGTCCAGGAGGGAAGTTCTTCGGCGCTTTGTTTTTAATCAAGTCTGCAAGCAGAAGAAAAATGCACGTGAAAAGTAAAATACTTGAAACGTCCATCCACTGAGTAAGTGCTGCGTTCAGAGACATCTTCATTTAGCTCTAAGACCAGACAGCGGTCGAATAAGATTGTGTTGGGTTGTGTTAGAAGGTTTCCAAACTCTGTATCGTGCAATTGCGTAAGTCTCCTTGTTGTCGGATGTTTTATCACGTGTGGAGTGGACTTGTAGTCCATTGATTAGGCTTCATGGATCTATAAAGAATGGATAGGGTATCGAAAAATGGCGGCCGTTGATTTCAATGACGTTGCTCACCTGGCGCATACGTGGAAAAGGGTTTTTGTTTTCCTGGTTTACTTCCGCGGTATGGGGAATGCAATGATGGGAGGCTGGTGACGCTTTGGGGCTAGGGTTAGGGGGTCAGGGCTGGGGTTAGGCCTCCACTCATAACTCGTTTCCTGTTGCAGTGTTTGCTTTCTAACCACACTTCGCTCAAATGTTGCCGCTTAAGGCACAGGAAACATAACGAACGTTTTTTTTTATACAAATCTTTTGGATTCTTGTGTGTCTGGGCCTTCACTGCTGTCATTGGCAGATGTTTTCTTCTCTCTCATTCTGCCATAAAGCTGTTCTCAGTCATGTCCAATCAGATCAGCAATCCTCATGAATGAAGAAATGGATGATGCGTTGAAGAACCATCTGTGAAAACTAAGACAAGGCGACTAAAATGTGTAACTGACGTTCACCGTGAATTCAGTTGTCGTAATGGGACAGGAAAAGGAAGGTTTAGAGCACCATCTGCTGGCCAGTTATGATGATGTCAGGACACGGGTCAGAAATGAACCTCACTGTGTTGAGAAACACTGACGACAGTACTGTTTATGAAGGATTTGTCATTGCCCAGTAAAGGTTATTTATCCCACAGGTAAAAATGCCACTCTCTGGGGATGTGTAATCAGCAATTACTGTGATAAACCATCTGCTAACTCTACCAGAGTCTGTCTCTCTCACCCGTGTGTGGGGGTAATCAGTAATGCTTAGAATAACAACAACTCTAAAGATTAAACCACTACGTGACTCTCAGATCTCAGTCATTTTGAAGAATAATTTCCAGACTGGAACTGGAAGCGTCAACGGGTTACTGCTACCTGATTGGATGAAGTTGTTGGATTAGGTAGGGCTAAAGTTTGGGATTGATTTTGGGCTTTTTGATGTTTGTGTCCCCATGCCCTCCATCATCCAGTCAGGGGGCAATATGAGTTCCCTTCAGGAGGTGATATCCAGGAGGGGGGAGACCACAGTGTCACCCAGGAAGAACCACCAGGAGAGGACCACACTCATCACCACGCAGTTCCAGAAGGTAAATCGCTCACACACACACCTGTCTGTAGTCGAATTATATCAGTGATTAACAGAATAGATATTTTGGGAATTCAACATCGGTAAAAAACGGAACCACTCACTTTTGAGTGATGATTGACATTTTATGTTCAACATTCTGGAACATAACATTCTGGAATGTTGAACTCACAGTCTTAAGATGTTTTACCTGCCTGACTCTGACTCCACCTGTACTTTCTGCAGGTGGGGGGGAAACCATTCCAGAATGTGATCGACGTCAGCTCAGCGGACGCCCACAGGGCAGGGATGAAACCGTTCTCTTTCGTTCGACAGGTGGAGTATCGCTCTGTCAGTCTCTCTATTCGTTCGTCTGTTTGTCCGGCTGTTTGTCCGTCTGTCTCCCTCTCCAGCTCTCAAACGGAGGATGGGATGCCTGTGTGTTTGGGAGTACGTTTGTGGATGTACTCATGTGTGTGTGTGTGTGTTGTGTGGACGTACTGTGCTGTGTGTGTTATGTGTGTGTGGACTGCGTGTGTCTGTCTTGACCCAGGTGTTGGCTGGGTGTCTGTACCCTGAGGTTCTGTACAGCGGCAGTCTTCCTCCAGATGCCAGGAAGAGGGTCCAGGACTTGCTGAGAGGCTGCGATGGTGGCAGTGTGGGTGAGTTGGAAGACTCATCATCAAAACCCCCTGAAACCTTCATTCCAGCCCCTTGCACTACCTTGCATCCAATATCTCCCTGTTAATGTACAGTCCAGGGACTGAACTTTGTTACTTTGGGCCAGAAGCGAGGGGGAAGGATGACATTTATTCCATGACATCCCATATGTATTATTACCCTGCAACTCTGTGTGCTGTACTTTACCCTGCTGCTGTTGTGAACTGCAATTTCCACCTCCTGGAGGACAAATAAAGGTTCATCTAATCTAATCTATTTGTATACGACCCATATTTTTGCGATCTTGTCTTCTTGGTGGGCAGGTTCTTACTCTGACTCTGCCGGCCTGCTTCCCGTCCAGCGCAGAGTCGCCCAGTTCATCACCCGTCGAGATGCGGGCGTGCCGTCACACCCACAGAACATCTTCATCTCCGCAGGCTCCCAGAAAGCCCTGATGGTCAGACCAATCAGAGGAGGAGCTCAGTGACGACACCATGCCTCCCCTCAGCTCCACATGCAGACACTGACATCCATTTGGCTCATGAGAACCTTGACGAAACTCTCTCATTGTGTATCTGTTCATCTGCTCTGCAGGTGGTCCTTAAGCTTCTGGCCAGGGGGGAGGGGGTGTCCCAGACAGGCATCTTAACCCCTCAGCCCTGGCCCCACACCCTGCCCATGGTGCTGGAGGAGGCTGGGGTCCGTCTGGTGCCCTACAGCCTGGATGAGCAACAGGGCTGGGCCCTGCAAGTGGATCAACTTCACAGGGCACTCCGAGATGCAAGGGTGTGCTGTCGCCCCAGAGCGATTTATATCAGCAACCCAGGTGATCCCACAGGTGGGCAACTGGAATATTCACGTCAAAAACTTTTGATTTGCTAGCTGTCAAATAGTCGTCGTACTTCTTATTGATTTACACGATTGAGTCTTTCATGTAGAATACTGATGCTGTCTGCGGCCGATCGACTGCTTTTCCTGTTGACCCATACTGTCCGGTTATTTGCTTTGAACACTGCAGGTCATGTGCAGAGCAGACAATCAATAGAAGAAGTGATTCAATTTGCTGCGAAAGAAAGACTTTTCCTATTGGTTGACGAGGTAAATGACGTTTTCCAACTCAACCCGAATGCACCTTTTGAAACCAGCTAGCATTCCTCACAGTACATGCTTGACTCATCACCCCCCCCACACCCCCCCATTCCTGCTCTGTCTCGACCCCCTGCCCCCACCTCCACCTCTGTCCTCTCTGTGTCCATCAGGTGTACCAGGACAGTGTGTATGGGGAGAACAGAGACTTCGTGTCCTATAAGAGGGTTCTGTTTGAGATGGGCATGCAGTACTTCCAGACCGTTCAAATGGCATCCTTCCACTCCGTATCCAAAGGCCTTCTGGGAGAGTGAGTTGGCCGGCCATACATTAAACAGTGTCCAGTGTTCTGGACACTGGGGTAATGATGAACTAACAGTGATCATATTTTCAAACACCTCCTCTTGAACAGAATACACAACTGTCTCCACACAAACTCACACACCACAGTACATCTAAAACATGAAATACACAAAACTCTGCTAGTCCAGGGAAGAACATAAAATGTAATCCTTTGCATTGTTGTGATTGTGTGTTTATCGTGTGTGGTTTCTCCCTGTGTGTAGGGCTGGATTGCGGGCTGGTTATATGGAGCTGGTTAACGTGGACCCAGATGTGATGCTGTTTGCTGAGACGCTGCTCTGCACTAACATCTGCGCTCCGGTTACTGGCCAGCTGGCTCTGGAGGTCATGGTTCACCCCCCTGAACCAGGAGAGCTTTCCTATGACACCTACAAACAGGTGACGCTGTCACACACTTAGCAGTTAAGCCACAAGAAAACATCAGGAACAGGTTCAATTGACCTAAATAAAACGAAGTTTGTTTCATTTAATATCCATTTTGTACCTGTTGTAACTGAAGTGACGTAACTTTCACTTGTCGTTTTGATTATTCATGTTTAATAGAAAATATTCAGACTAAACCTTGAAGTAACTTATGACAGAAAAAGAAGACAGACTTATTGAATTATTGATTTTCCACCAAGGAGGTTCTGACCAATCGGAACACTCTGGCCCAGAATGCTCAGCTGGCTTGGGAGTGTCTGATTGGTCTGCCAGGTGTGAGCTGTCAGCCAGTGATGGGAGGTGTCTTTCTGTATCCCAAACTGAGCCCCTCTAAGGCACTAACAGCACAGGCAAAGGTGAGACCAAGCAAAGAGCGTTTCCAACCATACCCCAAATCCATCCCTTCATACCCTGCTATCATGCATCAGTGAGTAAAATTATCTGCAGATTACTAATCTTATTATTATAAGTATAATATTATTATTATTATAGTATATTAAATAAACTTTACTTACTTACTTACTTACTTACTAAGAGAAATGACAAAAATATGTAATTTAATTAAAATAATATTTCCTTCTTTCCTTCCCCCATTTAAAACAACAAACCTTTCCTTTAAATGCATTAAAGATTTAAATGTTATGTTAAATTCTGAATAAAAATGTAATTTAAATGTGAATCTCTCTTTGTAGGCACTGCAAGTGGAGGTCGATGTGTTATACAGTCAGCTGCTTCTGGAGGAGGAGGGAGTGTGTATAGGAGCTGGGAGTCAAAATGGGCAGAGAGAGGGCAGTTATCACCTCAGGTACGACACTACAGTGTGTGTGTGTGTGTGTGTGTTTTGGTTCCTGTAACCCTGGTCCTCCTCCCTCAGACTGTGTATCCTGAGCCGTCCTGGCACTCTGGAGGACGCCTTAAACCGGCTGACGTCATTTCACCTCCGCCTCCTGGACCAAGGCTCCCAGCATGCACTGGGGTTGCGCTCAACCACACTAGAATGACAATGAAATTCCCTGGACTCTACTGTGTCAAAATAAACTGTGGTTCCTCTAAGGCAGTGCTTCTTAATTATTTTCTCTCCCCCGGGAAGAAGTATAATTTGTCTATAAAATTGTATAAGTACACCTCTGCATAACACTGTAACTTTATTAATGTTAACAAAAACATAGATCTACTTACAACAAAGAATAACTTCATTAACATTGTTTTTAGTCTGTGATAAAGTGCACAGGTGATAACATATTCCTCTGTGGCTCAGTGGGTAAGCATGGTGTCATCAAGTCTAAAAGCCGTTTCAGAGTTTATGGTTCAAGTCTTGCTCAGATCAATCGCTGAATTATTTAACTACTCTACAGTATATGTGTCAAATCACAGTTAGTTTGTTCAAACAAGAGAATCCTCTGTGGCTCAGTGGGTAAATATGTGTAAGTCTAAACCTGGGAACCTTGGTTCAAGTCCCACTCAAACCAATTCATTTAACTTAATTTATCAGCAATATATTGGTTGTCTGGCAGGGTGGTGGGTGGCAACCCAGGTTCAAATCCAGCACAAGACACAGTGGTAAATGCATGACACCCTGTGAGTACAGTGTCACAAGGCACAGTGGTAAATGCTTAACATAACCAACCGATGACCACTCCTAACCATCCAACAATCTCCCCCCTCCCCTCCCCCTCCCCTCCCCCTCCCCTCCCCCTCCCCTCCCCCTCCCCTCCCCCTCCCCTCCCCCTCCCCCTCCCCTCCCCCTCCCCCTCCCCTCCCCTCCCCCTCCCCTCCCCCTCCCCCTCCCCTCCCCCCCTCCCTCCCCCCCCTCCCCCAAAATGATATTTTACAATATATTCATGCAAATGTAATAAGGTAAAGGAAAATACTGTTTTATATTACAAACTAAAATGTTGTCTAAAATTTTAACTATTCATCTCCCTCTGTTACATAACCCACCATGCTAGATTGGCAATTTTTCAGGGAGGACACGGCCCCCCCTGACCCTGGGCTCTCCAGGGACTCTGATCATCCGTGCCTGGGATTCGAACCCCGGCCGCAGTTGGCACTCCGAGCCCGCCAGTGACGTTAGTCTACCTGACTCTTCATCGTTCACGACCGGCAAACCCACTAGGCCACGGAATCTCAGCGGTAACAGACCTTTTCTCCAGGCGTTTTTCAAGTGCCTCTTCCAAGAACTGCTTTAAAATTTATCACATAAATTTCCACATCCACTGGGATTTGAACCTTCAATCTTGTACATCAGAGGCAGCATCTCACCTCACTGAGCTAAACCCAGGCTGACATTAAACGGTTCTCTGGGCGTTTTTCAAGTGCCTGTTCCAACAAATGCTTTAAAATATTTCATGTGTATAGCTGGGATTCGAACCTCCAAACTTGTGTTTGAGAGGCAGTGTCTTTCCTCACTGAGCCAAATCCAGGCTGATACAGAATGATTCTCTGGGCGTTTTTCATGAGCTTCTTCCAACAAGTGCTTTAAAATATCACACGCGAATAGTTCCACCTTAGAGCCAACTCAAGGCTGATATTAACTGGTTCTCCGCACATTTTTACAAGTACCTCTTCCAATCTGGGCTTTAAAATTTTGCCCCTGAATAGCAGGGATTCAAACCTCCAACCTTCAGATCATGAGGCAGTGTCTCTCCTCAGTGAGCCAAATCCAGGCTGATACTAAATGGTTCTCTGGGCGTATTTCAAGAGCATTGCTTCTTCATTATTTTATTATAAAAATAATAAGCAAGAAGGAAAAAAAATGTGTGCCACCCCTCACACTTCACCACACAGCTCTGCACAACATTGTATCCTTATTAACATTCATGAAAACGAAAAAGGAAAAAATAAAGAAATATAGTTCAACTTATAACAAAGAATAACTTTATTAGCATCCTTGTTTAAACTGTAAAAAATGTTGACCAATTTATTGCACCATATGATAGTGAAAAATAAATAATAATGAATAAAATCAATAAATAATAACAACTTCAAATTCAGTTCAGCAACATTAACTCAGAAGCACAATATATAAAACACTTTAACTTACAAAACAAAAATTAATAGAACAGATTTGTTCCTTCTTTTTTTATTAATTACCCCCCCTATTTGAGAAGCACTGCTCAGGTCAGAGAGAGAGACGGCCCAGCAAGTCATTTGAATTTGTATTATGTGATCATGAATCGACATCGAGCATGAAACAATAAACTATTTCTGGTTCAACTTTGAAGTAGAAATCTGTATCATTATGTGTAGAGTCGACTGTTGAGCGAACTGCTACCATATTCTCAAAGTGTGTTGGTGTGTATTTCAAGATGTTTACGTCCAGCTTCTCACCTCCGTATCCATCCCGACCCAGCTGCACCTTTGGGGGAGGCCTAACTGGGTCATGTCTGCTGCCCCCCCCTGGTTTCACCAGCCTCCCCGTGTCTCATCACTTCACCACGGAGCTTGACTGCATGCCTTTGATGTCTGATTGAGGACGCCGTGTAGTTCAGAGAGAGCGTGACTTCACCGCCGAGGAGAACGAGGAGCAGATCAAAGGGGTGGAGAGGCCAGCTGGGGGGGTGGGGGGTCCATGTTGGCACGACTGGGATTCGAATCCACAACCTTCTGATGACGAGCACGACTCCTGGACCACTCAGCCACCTGCCTCTGTGCGCCCTGGATTGCAGTTGCGTTTCGTAACCCAGGGTGGCAGTATGGGATATGATGTCACCAGGAGCGTGCTCTTGATGAGCTGAACCTTGTTTACTTACCAGTGTGGAAGATCACTCTACCATACAAATGTTTCTAGAAGAAAACATATTTTTATTAACAACCAATGAGATATTGATCATATGCCGCCTCCACTACCCCCTCTCAGAGGGATTCATTCATCTAACCAGCTAATCGTCCACATGCCAAAATATGAGTCTCTTTCCCTCTCTGTACTGTTTATCTGTATGTTCGTACCAAAACAAAGCTTTTTCTAGGAGGGAGATCTCTTTGATTCTTTGTTGTACACGAACATGTCATTGCTCAGCAATAGGTTTCCAGACTCTAAATGAGTCAACTCTTCCAGGTGAGTCACTGATGTCTGTTTTAGCAGAGAACAGCAGAGAGGCCAGGATGTGTTGCTCTTACCAGCTGCTACAGGCCAAAATGGGAAGTTTAGTAGGGTGGATATGCTTACCACACACACACACACACATTCAATCATGTGTGTCAGGCTGAAAATGCAGAAAGAGAGAAAAAGAGAGCGAGAGGAGGAGGAGAGACAAAGACAGAGCGAGAAAAAGAGAAAGAGGAGGGGGAGAGAGAAAGACAGCGAGAGAAAGAGAGAGAGAGACTTGGAGAACCTATTAAGTCTCTGTTGTTTTACTCATTGAGAGAATGAATGGGCTTCGGATCACAGGCCATTGGCTCTGCGCTCATTACTGAGGGATGCATTAAGTCCCAGGCTGTAAATAACACAGCCTGCAGGAGCCAGAGTCCATCTTTCATTTTTACATTTCTCTCTCTCTCTCTCCCCCTCTCCCTCTCCCTCTCCCTCTCCCTCCCTCTCTCTCTCTCTCTCCCTCTCCCTCTCCCTCTCTCTCCCTCTCCCTCTCTCTCTCTCCCTCTCCCTCTCCCTCTACCTCTCTCTCCCTCTCCCTCTCCCTCTCTCTCTCTCTCTCTCCTCTCTCTCTCTCTCTCTCTCTCTCTCTCTCTTGTCTCTCTCTCTCTCTCTCCCTCTCTCCCTCTCCCTCCCTCTCCCTCTCCCTCTCCCTCTCCCCTCTCTCTCTCTCTCTCTCTCTCTCTCTCTCTCTCTCTCTCTCTCTCTGTCTCTCTCTCTCTCTCTCCCTCTCTCCCTCTCCTCCCTCTCCCTCTCTCCCTCTCCCTCTCTCTCTCTCTCCATGAGTGTACAGCACAGTTTCACACATGCTCAGTAATGATTCCACCCCTGCTCTCAGCTGGGGAGTGTGTTTCCGCATGGGGGATCGTTCCTCAAAATCACATCCCTCCTTCATGCCTCGCGCCCCTACAACGGCCGGTGTCCATGTGTGTGTGCGCGTGTGTGTGCGTGTGTGTGTGCAAAAATGCAGAATCAGCATCTTATCAGATGGGGGTGGGGGGTGGCGCTCGCTTCTGGCCTAATCCTTTCCTCGCCGGGCAGAAGAAAATAAGCAGCATCCATCCATCTGAACGCCCTGACGTTTGAAGACATGAGTGGAGGGATGAGATGGAGGAGGGGTTCCACTGACGTTCTGCTCACGTTCCTGTCAGCACAGGGACCATTCCACCTGTCTCTCTGTCTCCCACACAAACACAGTCTTCTGTCTCTCAGTCTCCCACAAAAACACAGTCTTCTGTCTCTCTGTCTCCCACACAAACACAGTCTTCTGTCTCTCTGTCTTCCACACAAACACAGTCTTCTGTCTCTCTGTCTCCCACACAAACACAGTCTTCTGTCTCTCTGTCTGCCACACAAACACAGTCTTCTGTCTCTCTGTCTTCCACACAAACACAGTCTTCTGTCTCTCAGTCTCCCACACAAACACAGTCTTCTGTCTCTCAGTCTCCCACACAAACACAGTCTTCTGTCTCTCTGTCTGCCACACAAACACAGTCTTCTGTCTCTCAGTCTCCCACACAAACACAGTCTTCTGTCTCTCTGTCTGCCACACAAACACAGTCTTCTGTCTCTCTGTCTTCCACACAAACACAGTCTTCTGTCTCTCAGTCTCCCACACAAACACAGTCTTCTGTCTCTCTGTCTCCCACACAAACACAGTCTTCTGTCTCTCTGTCTGCCACACAAACACAGTCTTCTGTCTCTCTGTCTTCCACACAAACACAGTCTTCTGTCTCTCTGTCTCCCACACAAACACAGTCTTCTGTCTCTCAGTCTCCCACAAAAACACAGTCTTCTGTCTCTCTGTCTCCCACACAAACACAGTCTTCTGTCTCTCTGTCTCCCACACAAACACAGTCTTCTGTCTCTCTGTCTTCCACACAAACACAGTCTTCTGTCTCTCAGTCTCCCACACAAACACAGTCTTCTGTCTCTCAGTCTCCCACACAAACACAGTCTTCTGTCTCTCTGTCTCCCACACAAACACAGTCTTCTGTCTCTCAGTCTCCCACACAAACACAGTCTTCTGTCTCTCTGTCTCCCACACAAACACAGTCTTCTGTCTCTCAGTCTCCCACACAAACACAGTCTTCTGTCTCTCAGTCTCCCACACAAACACAGTCTTCTGTCTCTCTGTCTCCCACACAAACACAGTCTTCTGTCTCTCTGTCTTCCACACAAACACAGTCTTCTGTCTCTCTGTCTCCCACACAAACACAGTCTTCTGTCTCTCAGTCTCCCACACAAACACAGTCTTCTGTCTCTCTGTCTTCCACACAAACACAGTCTTCTGTCTCTCTGTCTCCCACACAAACACAGTCTTCTGTCTCTCAGTCTCCCACACAAACACAGTCTTCTGTCTCTCTGTCTCCCACACAAACAGTCTTCTGTCTCTGTCTTCCACACAAACACAGTCTTCTGTCTCTCAGTCTCCCACACAAACACAGTCTTCTGTCTCTCTGTCTCCCACACAAACAGTCTTCTGTCTCTGTCTTCCACACAAACACAGTCCTCAGGTGGGATACGAATGATGAGTGGATGATGAACAGTATGTGACGTATACAAACTCACAGACACATGTTCAGATCATTGGATTTCTCATTTGGGAACCATTCAATGATGAATGGGGATCACTGCCAAGAGAAGATGGCTCTGCTGTGGCTCTCAGCCCCTCTGCCTGAAATGCTCCGCTGTCACTTTTCATATTCCACTACCTGCGTCCCTAACGCGGTTAGCGTCAAGCTAATCTGATTCCCCTCCTCCCTGCCGCATGCCTGCAGAGACGACCACCTTCGCTGATTACTGTTCCCATCTCCCACGGTTACGGTTCCCCCCGCCTCTCCCGGTCTGTAAACGCAGCGTGTAGACATGAGAGGTGACTGACTGCAGTGCAGGAGCCAGAAAGGAGAGCTGGCTTCAACAGCTTCAAGCGTGGCCGTCAAGAGCAGTCAAAGAATCCTTTAATAAAACTGGGAGAGACCGGAATAGACTGGGAGAGACTGGGAGATACCGGGAGAGACTGTGATAGACCATTGGAGACTGGGAGAGACTGGGAGAGACCATGAGAGACTGGGAGAGAATGGGAGATACCGGGAGAGACTGTGATAGACCATGAGAGACTGTGAGAGAATGGGAGAGACTGTGAGAGAATGGGAGAGACTGTGAGAGACTGTGAGAGAATGGGAGAGACTGGGAGAGAATGGAAGAGACCATGAGAGACTGTGAGAGACTGTGAGAGACTGTGAGAGACTGTGAGAGACTTTGAGAGAATGGAGAGACCATGAGAGACTGGGAGAGACTGGGAGAGACTGTGAGAGACTGTGAGAGACTGTGAGAGAATGGGAGAGACTGTGAGAGAATGGGAGAGACCATGAGAGACTGTGAGAGACTGTGAGAGACTGTGAGAGACTGTGAGAGACTGGGAGAGAATGGGAGAGACCATGAGAGACTGGAGAGACCATGAGAGACTGGGAGAGACTGGGAGAGACCATGAGAGACGTGACTTTACTGGTGTTTATTGCTCGTCATTTTTCGGTCAGGATAACGCTGCCTCTCTCTGTCTGCCTCTCTCTGTCTGCCTCTCTCTGTCTGCCTCTCTCTGTCTGCCTCTCTCTGTCTGCCTCTCCTCTGTCTGCCTCTCTCTGTCTGCCTCTCTCTGTCTGACTCTCTCTGTCTGACTCTCTCTGTCTGACTCTCTGTCTGCCTCTCTCTGTCTGCCTCTCTCTGTCTGCCTCTCTCTGTCTGCCTCTCTCTGTCTGACTCTCTCTGTCTGCCTCTCTCCACCTTTCTCCATCTCTCTCTCAGATCCAAGATCATTTCATTATTGTCGTAGACACAACATCCAGAGAACGGCAGAGACACCAAAGCTGGGCTCTGTACCGTGAACTCATTACAGCTCGAGACAAGACCACTGCTGCTGTTTTAAATGTCAGACTACATTACCATGGCAACTTGATTTGCTGCAGTGATGTGATATTGTGCGAATGACATTTGCTTCTTTTAATGGCGTACCTCGGTTTAACGCAGGGGTGACTCAGCTCACAGGAGGGCACTTTGACTAACCTTCTTACTGAGGTAACACACGTTTTCAGTCACTATCTGTGACCTATAAGGCAGGAAGGAGACACAAAATCAGCTGTTTACATTTTACATGAAGTCATTTATCAGACGCTCTTATCCAGAGTGACTTACAGCAAATACAGGGACATTCCCCCCTGAGGCAAGTAGAGTGCCTCGCCCAAGGACACAACGTCATGTTGGCACGAAGCGGGAATCGAACTGGCAACCTTCTGATCACTAGCCTGAATCCCTAACCGCTCTGCCCCCCCCCTAGCTCCCAGGTGTCAACAGGGACGGCTTGTCGATCAGTCGTCTCTTAGAAGTAGAGATGTGAGCAAGTGGCACGCACCGCCTCACAGCGTTCCGAGAAGCGGCGCCTGACACGACGGCGTTGCCATGGATACCCAGCCCCGCTCTCTGACTGGGCGGACGAGCCGCTCAGCCAGCTCACTGTGCTCCACTTCCTACCAAGGGCGGGAAAAACACACACCCAGAGTACTGTACACTTGTTCCTGCAGCGATGGACAAATGCACGTGCTGCCTCTCTCTCCCTCTCTCTCTCTCTTTCTCTCTCTCTCTCTCCCTCCCTCCCTCCCTCCCTCCCTCCCTCCCTCCCTCCCTCCCTCTCTCTGCTGGTGTCTCTTTCACATAAACTCTCCCTGAGGATGTTTCAGTCTTTCTACATTTCCACCTCATTTCATTTCCCAGCCAAGGGAATGCAGACGACATGCGGCTCTTATGCTGTTTCAGTGTGTGTGTGTGTGTGTGTGAGAGAGAGAGAGAGAGAGAGACAGAGAGAGAGAGAGAGAGAGTGAGAGAGAGAGAGGGGAGAGACACTGTCCACTTGAAAGTGAATGAGAGCAATGGATGGCAGTGACTCACTGACACTGCGGTGGGGAAAAAAAGAAACTCTGGCTTGTT
>CM059336.1:9812282-9840992 GCA_030340685.1 Protosalanx chinensis
ATCACAGGCCACATCAAAGCACAGAGTCACAGGGGCCTCATTTGGCTCCTTCACCTCTGCGCCGAGAGGCGGGGCTTCACACGCCGGAGCGAGCGGGATGGATTCGGCTTCTGTGATTGGATGGGCGGTTTGGGGGGGGGGGGGTTGGTGGTGGGGGGTTATCGATAGCTCCCTCTTTCCTCTGTGGGAAGCTTCTCCCCCTCACAACGAGCATGAGGAGGGGTTGGTAAAGATTTTCTCTTAGAGGGAGGGATAGATAAACATGGAGCCAGAGAGGGGGAGAGGAAGGGGGGGGGGCGAAATACACAGAAGCCAGTGTCAAGTGAAATAATGGCTACTCTATCAAACCAACAGCCTTTGAATCTCTCAAGATGTTGTGTCGTATGTGTGTGTGTGTGTGTGTGTGTGTGTGTGTCGGGGGGATCACACACTCCGGGAGTCGCTAGGGGCTGTAGTAGCCACTGAGACTCATTAGGCCTCTGATTAGAGTCAAGAAAACCTTCTTGAGCAGCTGGTAAACATGAGCTCATACACACACACACACAGACACACACACACACACACACACACACAGACATGTACAGACACGCACAGGGACACACACATTTCGACTTGTTTCCACCAAAAAAAACACATGCCAGCTCTTTAGATTGGCTTTGTTCCAAATCAGCACACACACTCTCATTCACTCACAAACAACCACACACACACACACACACACTCACACACACGCACTCACACTCACACACACAATCACTTCTGTGCATTCTCAACAGCATGGCGTCCCCTGCCTTTAAACCCCCATAGCTGAAAAAAAGCGTGAAACAATTGTTAGTGGGAAGATACAGAAGTGTTGTGTAGCAGGACATCCTAAGTCGTCTCTTGTGTAATGTTCTTTTGTTTGTTTATTGTTTACATCGCACTGGAAGTGTACGATTTCTGTCGATAAGGGCAGATATCAAAAGCTTTTGCTTCTTTCTGTGCCCTTTCATTCATCATGTCTGTTCAAGATGTATTTTTATTTATAATGTCGCTATGAATGAAATGAATAAATAAATAAAAATAAAACAATACATCATACAGGCCTTAACTCTAAACCACTTCCCTAAACCTCCTGCTTATAATAAGACATTAGATCTATAATGTGCTTCTCTATAACGTTATGTATTACAGCCTCGGGGGGGCTGGGAAACTGGGGGCGAGGCTGGGGGCGAGGCTGGGGGCGAGGCTGGGGTCCTCTGGATGAGCAGGAGGCTGGTGGGGGGGGTTCAGACGCACGTGGGCCCAGCCTCGGTCCAAGACTCAGCCGTGCCCTCAGCTGTTGCCGTTGACAACGGGAGGAGGGGGGGGGGGAGGGCGTTGGCAGAGCTTGTTGGGTACTGGGAGCCAAGTTGCTCCACCCCCCGTGTGTAGAGATGGATGGCGTTCGTGGAGCGGCTAGCGTTGCGATTGGCTCTGAAGGCTGCGCGCCCGTTAGCGATTCACGTGGAATCTGCGCTAGTCACACATTCAGACACACACACACACACACGCGCACACACACAGATGCTCTGGATGGTCGACACACACAGACACTTCCACAAATGTCTTTGAATCCAAGGACAAGCTGAGACCCAAAAAAGCTTTTT
The DNA here is from genome assembly GCA_030340685.1 of Protosalanx chinensis. Taxonomy (NCBI): domain Eukaryota; kingdom Metazoa; phylum Chordata; class Actinopteri; order Osmeriformes; family Salangidae; genus Protosalanx; species Protosalanx chinensis. The sequence goes on from CM059336.1 coordinate 9,813,911, forward strand.
GATTAGCTTTTCTACGGTGCCATGGAAACGCCATGGAAACGTCACATATCTTTTGTTCTTGACACCAAGAGTGTCTATCAAGCCAAAACCCTCCTACACCATGTATGAAAACCAGCATGGGTGGACCTCATGGCAGAATGTGTGTTTGTGTGTGTATGTGTGTGTATGTGTGTGCATGTGTGTGTAAGTGTGTGTATGTGTGTGTATGTGTGTGTATGTGTGTGTATGTGTGTGTAGGTGTGTGTATGTTTGTATATTTACGGAAGAAAAATTGTTTTGGACTCACCCTTATATGCTGCTCTCTGGTGATGCTGTGTACTGACGCATGTCTCTTCAATCTGTGCTTCCAGATCCCAAGGTGAGCAGAGAAAGCTGACCAGCATCCTGTCCAGTCTGTCCCCCCTGACCCCCCAGCCCTCTTCTCGACATCTGATTGGAGGAAAGTCCTGAAACAAAATGGCCGCCGCCTCGTCGAGCCCAGTGTCCTTGCTGTGTTTGGTCCTCCTGGTCTTGGTAAGCTGTTTCCCAGCAGACCCAGGGGCAGGGGGGGGGGTTTAGACACAAGCTCCATATACATTTAGCTGACAGTTTCATCCAGAGCGACTCACAGCTAGTACAGGGACATTCCCCCTCTGAGGCAAGAAGGGTGAAGTGCCTTGCCCAAGGACACAACGTCACGTAGCCACAGCCCCGGAATCAAACTCACAACCTTCCTATCCATGAGCCCAACACCTTAACCACTGTGGTGTTCCTGATTTAGTGCCAGGTGTTGGTCGTGTGTGCTGGGCCTGGTCTGGTCTTTACTGGGGGCAGTGGGATGGGGGAGGCAGGTGAGAGGTGGGGTGGAGGGTGGAGGTTCAAACCCCTCCTCTGGTGGGTCAGTGCTCATGGATAACCTGCACAAGGTGGGACTACAGGGGGCACATGACTACAGGGGGCACATGACTACAGGGGGCACATGACTACAGGGGGCACATGACTACAGGGGGCACATGCTTCACTATGGAGACTAGTGGTTGCCATGTTGAACCTGTGTGTGGGGGTTTATTGATCAATTGATGGATTAACTGCCGGATAATAATAAGGATTTCGTTTTTTTCCACTAAACGCATTCCAATGGAAGATTACACGTTACAACTGGGCCTACAGCAATACCTGCAATATCATAAAACCACACAGGTTTATTTTTTATATTTTACTATCGTGACATTTCTACTTACATTTACTTATTATTTTTTAGACGGTTATAACACAAAGTTTTGCACTGGAAAACGGGCTAACGTTAATCTCATAGGTGTAGAAGGAATGGGAACTAGGTCTTCTTGGTCAGGGGTCTACTGGCCCTACTTCCTTTGTGTGGTAGAGCAAGGGAACTTGTGTGTGTGTGTGTGCGTGTGTGTGCGTGCGTGTGTGTGCGTGCATTTGTGTAGGTGTGGGAGGGTGCGTGTCTGTTTTAGAAAGAGTAACGAAGAAATAATCAAGAAAGAGAGACAGACAGACAGAGAGCGACAGAGAGAGAATGAGCGAAAGAGAGAGACAGAGAGAGAGGGAGGAGGAAGCGGGGAGGAAGATAGCGCTGCCATAGTGATGGAGCAGAGATGTGGGCGGCTCTGACGGGGAGACAGGGAGACAGTTCTGAATGGGTTATCAAGTAGGAACTCCAAGTCAAGTACCTCTGTGAAGGGGAACCCAACTGGAGAGGAGAGAGGGGAGGGGAGGGGGGGGATCTGAGGACGATCAGTCGATTAATCGAACGTGTTTTGGTGACGCATTCGTAAACAACAAGGCTCTACTAAAGTGTCACAGGTAGAAGCCTGTAGAGTACTACACACAAGATGGAGGGATGGAGAGGGGGGGGGAGTGAGACAGGGGGCTGCCCCGCCCCTCATGGACATGCAGATCCAGCTCAGGTTTATGAAAGGCTTCCTGCAAGGCTGCATGCACACGCCGACACGTGACTGCGAAGAACAGCAGCCTGCTGGCGAGATCATGGAGGATCTGGGAAACCTGATTGGATGATGAGAGAGAAACAGAGAGAAGGTTTCGGGAGATGGAGGAGGGAAAGGGGGGGGGTGCGAGAGAGAGATAGGGGCAGTTTAGGGAGAGATGCAGAGAGGGGGGGGAGAGAGAGAGGCACACACAGGAGAGGGAAGGCAGAGAGACAAAGAATGCGTATGAGAGAGAGAGAGAGGAGAGGGAGAGAGAGAGAGAGAGAGGAGAGAGAGGGAGAGAGAGAGACAGAGAGAGAGAGAGAGAGAGGGAGAGAGAGAGACAGAGAGAGAGGGAGAGAGAGAGAGAGAGAGAGACAGAGAGAGAGGGAGAGAGAGTGAGAGAGAGAGAGAGAGGGAGAGAGAGAGATAGATAGAGAGAGAGGAGCGGGGGGGTAGTTTACAGGAACATGCCTGCTCTAATTATGTTTCGACACTAATCTGAAGTCATGTCTAATTTAAGAAGCCTCACTCCTCCAGCAGCACTGCCCTGGCCCTCCTCTCCTCTGCCATCTCTTAACGCCATACCTGCTGCCTAGCAACCACAATGCTGATTAGCAGAGAGCACACATCGCCAATAAACTTCACTTTGTCAGTTAGTGTGTGTTTGTGTGAGAGAGAAGAGAGAGAGAAGATGAGAGAGAAAAAGATGGAGAGAAGACGAGGGAGAGAGGGGGGAGACAGACTTGCGTCATAGCTATTATCACTATTATGACTCTGTGCACAAAGAATTCCTTTCATTTTCTGCATGATTGGCAGTCTATAGCTGAGCTGTGTGTGTGTACGCGTGTGTACATGTGTGTGTGTTCATTTATTGCTGTGAGTATTTGTTTTATAGTTTTACGAGCAAAGAAACAAACAACCAATTAACACGTACAGAACTGGAGGTATAATGTTGTGAACAAAATGGATTCGCAGCATCAATAGTCCGTTCATGAAAAATAGAGTTGTGAGATTTTTATTGACTATTATTTAATTTCTATTAATAAAAGGCCACTTACCCCGGCTAGGATTACTGGTGTCACTATTCTCTCCAGGGGGTCTTCAGTCTTCAGTTACATCAACAAGTTAGCGTGACAATAGTTCAGCTCTACATAGAGGGATCGGCTCAAGTCTTGATCCAGGGACAATTAGCCGATGATGAGGTTATCAAACCATGTGGTCGGAGGCTGACACACTGTCTGCATCGGTTACCCATCACTCTGGGATCGTTGAATTGCCCTGACAGGCTTTAAAATGTTCAGAACAGTCTTTAGTCTAATTGAATGCAATGCAGGCAAGATTTACATTTGGGTTAATACACAAAGTAATACAGAAAGTAATACACAATCATGGGGAATTTGCTCCCCAATCAATGCAAACATTTACCTGTGTTTACCACACATTAACACACATACAGTATGTGTGTAAGCCCACACACCAGCACACACACACGCATGCTGACCTAATTAAAGTGTGAAGTATTGTGATCCAGGATGAGCAGACAGCGATGTCATCAGTCACAGGAGACAGGGTCACATGACCCGGCTATGGCGCCTCTCTCCAGCTGCTAAGCTGTCGCCGTCACACAAACACACACTCACTGCTACACACCACCTGTGCCAAGCCTCCTTAGTATCTCCTTAGACATCTCTTACCATCCACCAGTGCTTGGACTGTATCACAGATGCCATTTGGGAATGTTTCGGTTGCCATGGTTACTCACTTATAGTGATGTCATCAGTGCTGGTGAGGGGCCGGGGGCCGGTCTGGTTCCTGCGTGCTCGGGGCCCACTGGCGATGCCTGCGTCAGGGCTCTGGATGAGTGGCAGCAGGGAGAGCTTTCCCACGGTGCCCTGCCTCATAAAACACCTGCCCCCCACCCCTCCCCCCACACCCCCACGCCTCCCCCACACCCCCACGATGTTTGGGTCTGTGACTTCTGTGTGTGTGTGTGTGTGTGTGTGTGTGGTGTTTCAGATACCAGGTCTTCACTCCATCCAATCAGACTGCATCTCAAGAGAGAACAGGAGAAATGCATGGAGAGGATCACCTCAGACGACCCTGGAAATGACCCTGAGTTCGGTATGTCCCCCCCACTGTGTGTGTGTGTGTTACTGTACAATGTATATGTGTTGATGGTTGATCATTGTTTAGCTTTTGGGGGGGTTAAGAGTTTTTGAGGGGCTTTTTTTGTGAGTGGTTATTTTTCTGTGGCGGGCCTGGTTGGTAACACATTTCTGGATTAAATATTGACGCAGCACTTTATTTTGATTAACGCCATTGATCATGCAGCGCTAAACTGTAGCAAGTCACTTCAATCAGCGCACGTTAGCGCTCCATTCTAACCCCCAGCGCTAGCTTAGCTCCTAGCTCCTCCCTGGTCTCATTTGTTTGGCATCAGGTAACACTTATTGCAGGAACGAGGGAGGAATCGAAAAGCAAATCAAACGGACCTGCAGCATAATTAGATCAGCGTCTGCAGCAGGCTAATGAGAAAAGGAGATAATCCTCCGAATTATCGTCTCCACTCGGATCCACTGACACTGACCACGCCCCTCCAGGAACCTGAACACTCACCATCTATCCATCTAGCTATTTATATATCTATCTAGCTATTTATCTATCCATCCATCTATCTATCTATCTGTTCTGTCTGTGTGTTCCTCTCTTTATACAGTATATCTGTATATATGCATGCTGTGGCTGTATACTGTATGTATGTGTTTTCATAGAGAGAGATTCTGCGAGAGACAGAGCTCTGGGATGGGGCTCATCATGTTGACGCTTCAGTGAGATCTGACAGCCAATGATTGACAGCGGCCCCCTGCTGACAGGGAGAGGGAAGGGATGGGGGGGGGGGGTAATGGATACATCCCCCTTCCCCTGCCTCCCGGCTAATAAGAACAGAGCTGGAGCCCCCCCCCTGACCCCCGGGCCCCAGATGGAACCTCCATACTTCCCTCACTGGAGGGGCACTGCAGTTCAGAGTCTTTGTACTGTTTCTGTCTTTAAAGACTGCAGAGACAGCCACTGCTCAAAACAGACAGAGTACAAAGGCGAGGTGAGGATGTGAGTGTGTCCATCCCTGTGTCCGGGGGGGGGGGGGGGGGGGGGGGGGGGGGGGGGGGGGAGTGTGTGTTCTGGAGTCGGAGTGTGTATGGAAGGGATGAGATTTGGCTCAGACAGTCCTCAAGGTAAACCTCCAGAGAGATGGAAGATAGAGCCAGGCATCCTGTGTGTGTGTGTGTGTGTGTTGATCCGTGTGTGTGTGTGTGTTGATCCGTGTGTGTGTGTGTGTGTTGATCCGTGTGTGTGTGTGTTCTGTGAGCTGAACATTGGAAGCAGAGGAGGGGAACACAGAGGGAGCTGCTAAATGATGCTGATGTTGTTTGAACAATAACAGAAAGAAAGACGATGGTGAACAGATGCTGAGCAACCGGCTGCCATCTCTCTCTCTCTCTCTGCATCATTCCATCTTTATTTCTCTTTCTCCCTCTTTTCATTTGTTTTTCGTGAATTGTCAATTACACTCTCTGTCCTTTCTCTCTCTCTTTAGATAAAGAAAGAGAGAGAGAGAGAAACTGGTATATGGATAGAGAGACCCAGAGAGAAGGGGAGACACAGCATGGATTGGATCTCTGGTCTTCTTGTGTGGCCTGATCGTGACTGTGCAGGCTCAGCTGGGAGATCCAGAAGGGGGTGGTGGGGTGGGGGGCCGGGGGGGGCGTGAGTGCAGGGACTGGGACTGGGGGAGGGGAGATGTGGGAGGGGTGGCGGGGGGAGGTGGGGGCGTGAGTGCAGGGACTGGGGAGGGAGGTGGAGGAAGGCTGTGAATATCAATGAGAGTTTAGCAAGGTCACCTCCGGACTGTGGACGCACACTTATTATGGCTATGACCCCACCATAAAATGAGCACTCCGAGCACGAGCACACACACACACACACACACACACACACACACGCCTGTGACCCATCCATTCGGCGTGTATTTGTATTCTGTCCTCACAGCCCTCTAAGCTAGCCTGACCAATCTAATCATGCTATGCACACTCGTAGAGGCAGCGACCACTGCCTCTCTCTCTGTCCCCTCCTGTGCATGATGTCACAGGGCTTCATCGCCCCCTGGAGGACAGTCAAGTGAACTGAAAGCCTGAAATCCAACCAAATAAATAAAAGGGGGTTGACGTTTTACATTTAGTCATTAGACATGAGACATGGACATTTTTGGATCGTGTACACCATGTCATGTGATCTCCCTATACTCCATCAGGTCTATTTTCTTCCATGTCTGTTTGATTTGTGTTCCCTGCAGGGTGTCCCTGGATGTGGGATAACCTGACCTGCTGGGAGCCAGCCAGGGTGGGGGATGTGGTGGAGGTCAACTGCCCCGAACTCTTCCACGAGTTTCTGAACGAAGGAGAGGAAGGTGAGGCCGACGCTCGCTTAGGAAGATTCCTGCAGTGACATCAGGGTCACTGTTGTTTCAACGCTGTGTGTTTTCGTGTGTGTGTGTCTTTGTGTGTGTGTGTTTTTGTGTGTGTGTGTGTGTGTGTGAGCAGAGTTGGGGACTGTGACTCGTAACTGTACAGAGTTTGGATGGACAGACACCTTCCCACACTACGTGGACGCTTGTCTCTTTGACGACACTAACGGCACAGTGAGTCTCTCTCCTCCCGCATGGTCCACAGAGGCTTTCCCAGTTCTCCGCTAACGCCCCGCTACATTCACATTAATATCTATTCATTTAGCAGACGCTTTTATCCAAAGCGACTTACAAGAGAGAGCTTTTACAAAAGAGCATCGGTCACTGAGCATAGCAACGTGATAGACCCTAGCGTTGCTAGCTGGGTGGAAAACCTTTCACCGCCCAATTTCATTGTTGTTGTAGGACATGTACTACGTATCGGTGAAGGCCTTGTACACGGTTGGGTACAGCACCTCTCTGGTCTCCCTGACAACAGCCATGGTCATCCTGTGCAGGTTCAGGTGAGGTGTCGCCAGCTTGTTTTCTATTGGCTGGGCCAGCTTTTCAGCGGAGGGTTTACTGACCAGGGATTGGTCGTCTCCACAGGAAGCTGCATTGCACCAGGAACTTCATCCACATGAACCTGTTTGTGTCCTTCATCCTGAGAGCCATCTCAGTCTTCATCAAAGACGGTGTGCTGTATGCCAAGGAGGACAGCGAACACTGCTTCTTACACACCGTGAGAAGGACACGCCTGCACACACACACCCGAGTGTAAACACACACACAGCCGGTCACTCCAATGCTGTGTTTCCCCCCCCTGCAGGTGGAGTGTAAGACTGTCATGGTGTTCTTCCATTACTGCGTGCTGTCCAACTACTTCTGGCTGTTTATAGAGGGTCTGTACCTATTCACCCTGCTGGTGGAAACCTTCTTCCCAGAGAGGAGATACTTCTACTGGTACACCATCATCGGCTGGGGTGAGAGTTCATCCACAAGCTAACCCTAACCCTGGGGTGAGAGTTCATCCACAAGCTAACCCTAACCCTGGGGTCAGAGTTCATCCACAAGCTAACCCTAACCCTGGGGTGAGAGTTCATCCACAAGCTAACCCTAACCCTGGGGTGAGAGTTCATCCACAAGCTCCAAGCACGGGCAGGAGATGATTCATCTAAACACACCTACAGTTTAAAGGTCACTTGTGTTCATGTGGGTGTTGTTGGGCTTCATGCTTGTATTGGGTATATTTGTTTTACGCGTTTAGGGACTCCCACGGTGTGCGTGACCATCTGGGCTGTTCTCCGGCTGCACTTTGACGATAAAGGGTGCGTTTCCTCATCCCACAGAGCAACACGGGGAAAACAGATATTTTCTATTCTCGTTCTTGTTCAGGTGGTTTTTATGTTTGATTGTAATGTTGACCTGATGCTGCCTCCTGATGCTGCCTCCTGATGCTGCCTCCTGATGCTGCCTCCTGATGCTGCCTCCTGATGCTGCCTCCTGATGCTGCCTCCTGATGCTGCCTCCTGATGCTGCCTCCTGATGCCGCCTCCTGATGCCGCCTCCTGATGCTGCCTCCTGATGCCGCCTCCTGATGCTGCCTCCTGATGCCGCCTCCTGATGCCGCCTCCTGATGCCGCCTCCTGATGCCGCCTCCTGATGCCGCCTCCTGATGCCGCCTCCTGATGCCGCCTCCTGATGCCGCCTCCTGATGCCGCCTCCTGATGCCGCCTCCTGATGCCGCCTCCTGATGCCGCCTCCTGATGCTGCCTCCTGATGCTGCCTCCTGATGCTGCCTCCTGATGCTGCCTCCTGATGCTGCCTCCTGATGCTGCCTCCTGATGCTGCCTCCTGATGCTGCCTCCTGATGCTGCCTCCTGATGCTGCCTCCTGATGCTGCCTCCTGATGCTGCCTCCTGATGCCGCCTCCTGATGCCGCCTCCTGATGCCGCCTCCTGATGCCGCCTCCTGATGCTGCCTCCTGCCCAGGTGTTGGGATATGAATGACAACTCAGCCATCTGGTGGATGATCAAAGGTCCAGTTCTGGCCTCCATCATGGTGAGACGCGGAGCTCTGGAGAACTTCACGGTCACATTTCTGGCTTCTCTGAACCCTGGATCGTAAACCTAACTTATCTGGAATGTGTCCGCAGATCAACTTTGTCCTCTTCATCGGCATCATCATCATCCTCGTGCAGAAACTGCAGTCTCCAGACATCGGTGGAAATGAATCCAGTATTTACCTGTGAGTCACATTAGGTGCATTAGTCGCTAGATGACAGTTGAACTCTGTCGGAATGAGAGAGTTTTTAATTGAATTGAAATGGAGTTGAAAATCCCTTTATTTTGGACGCATGTTTTCTACATCAGCCTGTTGACTGGAATGGTCGGTCCCCTTCTGATGATGTCATGTGTGTTGCCTGACAGGAGGCTGGCTCGCTCCACTCTGCTGCTCATCCCGCTGTTCGGCATCCATTACACCGTGTTCGCCTTCTCCCCCGAGAACGTCAGCAAGAGAGAGCGGCTCGTGTTTGAGCTGGGCCTCGGATCTTTCCAGGTTAGCAACCGTCCTCTGATTGGTTGTTGTTGTTGTTTTTTGTGCGTAGGGGGGCGGGGAGATTGAGGTCAGCGTAAAAAAGTGAACCTGCTATCCCAGACAGGAAGTGGGAGTGTTTTTTCCCACCATGCACACTGTTCTTCCTCTCTCCTTGTAGGGCTTTGTTGTGGCTGTCCTCTACTGCTTCCTGAATGGAGAGGTAAGGGTCCTTTTATACAGAGTATTTCTTCTTAAATATTTGTTGTTGTTGTTGGAATTCGACAGTTCAACCTGGGCAGGGGTCTGAGGGATATGAAAACGAGCGAGAGAGAGAGAAAGAGCCTTTCCGGAAAGGTCCATTAATAATGACTGTGTGAAGTATCTCCCTAAAGGTGCAGTCGGAGATCAAGAGGAAATGGCGCAGCTGGACGGTGAATCGCTACTTTGCTGTGGACCTGAAGCACCGGCACCCTTCGCTGGCCAGCAGTGGGGTGAACGGGGGGACGCAGCTCTCCATCCTGAGCAAGAGCAGCTCCCAGATCCGCATGTCCAGCCTGCAGGCCGAGACCCCGGCCACCTGAGGCCCCCGGGGGACGCCGGCCCCCCCGCCGGCCCCCCCGCCGGCCCCCCCGCCGGCCCCCCCGCCGGCCCCCCCATCGGCCCCCCCCGCCGGCCCCCCCTCCAGCCCCACCGCCTCCCCCTTTGACCTCCTGGTCTCCGCCGCCAACGTCCCCTCTGACCTCGCCATAAACCTTCCCCTCGCTGCCCCCACGCACGCCCCTCTGCTCTCCAACCATACCAGCCCCAATCCCCAGCCTGAACCACACCCACTGGCTCAAACCCCAACCAGTATAACTGTGCCCACAGTCTGAGCCTTAACTTCAGATGGAAACTTAGAAATATCCCCCTAAAAATGATCACATAAACCTGACGTCAATTCTGTTCATCATGGCTAACAAAATGTAAACACTAGGCCAACATCCAACCCAAACCAACCCAATACCCTCCAACCCTTCCTGACCTTGAAGCCACCCCAGCAGCTAGCACCATCATGCTGGGGTGAGGTTGGCATTCTGCCCGGTTACAAGCATTTTACTGGTGGAGATGCCAGCCATGTGGGCGGGGCCCCACTCTGAATGTGAACCAATAACAAGGGCCATCTGGAAAGGATACTGCTCTGTACTGTACATATATAGTGTTCATGTCACGTGGAAGTAAGGCAAATTAACGAAAGTAAACTAATGTCAGGCTCGGACACCAGCCTAGATACAGTATTTCCATACTGTCTAAACAGGCCAATATTTCTTATTTTTGTTTAAGTTTTTCCTGGTCTTAAATTTTTCGGCTCAAAAGTTGGGCTATCACCATTTTGACGACCACTCTCCCTGCATGACAGAGTTCTGGATCTGGAGTAGAGAGAGATGACGTGACATGGTGTACATGATCCATCAGATCACGTGACATGGTGTACATGATCCATCAGATCACGTGACATGGTGTACATGATCCATCAGATCACGTGACATGGTGTACATGATCCATCAGATCACGTGACATGGTGTACATGATCCATCAGATCACGTGACATGGTGTACATGATCCATCAGATCACGTGACATGGTGTACATGATCCATCAGATCACGTGACATGGTGTACATGATCCATCAGATCACGTGACATGGTGTACATGATCCATCAGATCACGTGACATGGTGTACATGATCCATCAGATCACGTGACATGGTGTACATGATCCATCAGATCACGTGACATGGTGTACATGATCCATCAGTGGACTGAGGTGATTGAACCAAGGGGTTCAACCCTCGCAAGAGCCTGTCTGCAGCTAACTTCAACTCAGGCCTTCAGAAGTGAATAAAGGCCGGTCAGAGAGACTCTTATCTTACCAGGAAAGAGGAATTAGAAGGCAAACTCAATGACTTGCAGTTTTCTATACCAACTAAAGTTGTTGGTATTTGGGAGTATTGAAAACATCAGCCACTTGTTCCAGTAAAAACGCTGTGATTATTGAGGTGTTCTACTAAGTGACGACACCTCTGCCTCTATTCTACCAGATACAGAGATGTGGAAGCATATTTCCCTCTGGCCAAAGGAACAAACATTATTTACAAGAGAGGCACAGTATATTTTCTACCATTTAACAAGATGCCAAAAACATTTATTACAGTTCGATGCTTGCCTTAAAGCATCTTGTACAGATGTCTACTACAGGTCACCTACACTGCTAAGGTTTGTCAACTACGACCATTTGTGTACAATAGATCTTGGTGAATCTCAGCATTTGGGGTCATTACCTGCTTTTCTGAGTGCTAACAGCCTCTAGTACAGAAAATGTCAATGATAAATTACTCATAAGTGGTATTATGGGTCCAATGTATTATGGGATAGTTTTGCATGACTACAGTATTTGATTTCAATATTTCCCTTTTTATTATTGATTCTTGATCTGTTGTGATATTACTGGCTGTATTACCTTTGAGTTTAATTTTGCGGTTTGAAAGCAAAGTCTTTTGACAAGCATGGGATGTACATTGAGCAGAAAATTGATTTAGATGAACAGGGAAAATCTAAACACCTGTCTTGAGGAAACCTCACCGCTCTAAACTCAAAGCTCTGTTACTGTAAGATGTAATGGAGCAGTTTTATTTGGCCTGAAGTGTTTCTCACATTATTTTTGACTCTTGATTTTTTTCCCCGTCTGTCTCTTAAGAGAGAGCTTGTTGATAAAGAAGTAGGTTTTTACTTGGGGCTAATATTTCTCATTCCAAAGATGAATGATCGATTGATTCCTCACTGAAATTGCACGGCCGTATTCGTTTGCAAACGCTGAACCAGCTTTGCAACTGATGTCAATACAGATGAACACTTAAGACTAAAATGTCCTCAGATCCCCCTGTCCTTTCTTAATTTATGTATCCAAAGTGCCTTTACGCACAAAAATAGTACGTATCTTCATGAGATTTCTTTTCTTTAGAAAAATAAAAACGAAACTGCAAAGTATGTGGGGAAGGAAAGAAAAAAGGTTCAACAAGGTTCAACTAAAGTGCTTTTTATGATACTACGCTAAATCGATATTATAAAACCGGAGGCCTTCAGTGTACCTTCCTCTCGTTTTTGTTACTGGTCAAAAACACAACCTGCAACTTTGCTTAACAGACACTAAAGTTATCTTGTATATAAAAATACTCTTAGAATGATCTCTCAGTGGCCCATGATAATGGATACAATGGAGACTTTTAAGGGATTTCAGATTTCTGAGTTTTAGACGTTGAGACTTTGTATTTTGTATCCAATCTTGCTGACAGGATTCTGTGATTTAAGACATCAGTTTTACCTGTTGATACAGACCAGGATATCTCAGTGATTCTCATATAGGTTTCACCCTTTTCCACACACTGAGTGTACAAGGCCACAATTCATTTAGTTTGGCCACATGATAATGAAATATTTACCTTTATTAAACAACACAAACTCCATTTCACAAAAGTAAAAGGATACAAGTAATACATTAAAAATAAAACAAGTTTTGGTCTGTTTTGCTTTTTATACTGTGTTAAATGTAGTAAAATTAAGTACAGAACGTTTTTTTGTAGACGTTGGACGTTGGCATATATCTCGTTTTAGGAACAGCTGATCTATGAAGTACTCTTAACATTTGACAGAGAACCATCTATAGAACACAATGCTCGTCTGTCATGTGAGAATACATATCCTTAACTGATATACTGTCAAGATGTGTTCTGTCAGCGAGTAAGTTCAGAGTATGCTGTGGTCTAAGTCTAGCTGCTGTGTGTGTGTGTGACTCCTGACCACAAGGAGTCCCTGTTCCCCCGCTCTCTGTAGTATGTTGACTGGACCAGACAATCTGAGGACTGAGTCCGTCAAAACTGAATGTTGAACAGCTTAAAACAGCTAATGAATTTATATCAACCAGCATGACAATCCCCTACATGTCATGAGCCAATATATTGAAGCATTTAAGGTATGAAGTAGTGTAATGATAGTGTAAAAATGAGCCTTATAGCCGGTCTATGTTGATGTCAAACATGAGGTGTTGTTATTAGATAGAATATGGAACTCAGTTCAAACTTTTTCATTTGAATATTAAAAACAGTATTCTGAATAGTGAAAGTGTACAAAAAAAAGATTATTATTCAAAGTTATTGTTGTTTACGGTCTAAATGAATTTACAGTTTAATCGTGTAACCCACAGAAGCAAGTCGATTATTTTGCTGTATTGTGTAAATTGTGTCGTCAGTGGTGCAAGTGAATTGCGGTCATTAAGAGTTAAACTGTGTTTACTCTCTATTCCAGAGTGTTTGTTTTAGATTTCAAGCATATAATATAGTACCTACCTATAATCTCCTGTTAAACGATGCATGTGTCTTAAATAGCTCAATCCCATTTGCTGTGCAGAGAAAATCATGCAGCGTTTTTCTGTTTTTGCAGCTGAAGATACGACCTTAGCAGCAATGCTGTGTTTTCCACCTGCTGTGGTGCTCTACATCCATTCCTCAAAACACATTTACATGACAGCAAAATGAAAAACTGTGGCATTTGTTAAAGATAAAAAAATAATTTAGAGCCATATATTTCTATGAAAAAAAATACATGTAAACGCATAATTATTATACATTTTTGTACAAATCACATATTCATGGCATAATTGCACGTGTTTCAATGAGGAAAAACGTCTTGACTTATTTTCCCATTTGAAAAGCTCCTCTTGGTGTTAATGTACAGAACAGAATCCATCATGAGTTAAAGAGTAGCAGGGATCTTGTTTAAGGAGATGTGTGTGTAGTTTTAGTGAGAGACCAAGGTGTCGACATGTGGACCAGGTCCAGAAAGAGTCAACAGCTGTTTTCACTGATGTGTGAAATCTAACTAAGGACTTAACGCCATCATGCTTGTTTTTGAGCATTGCCTGCTGCCACTATGCGTTTGTTAAAAGTACGTTTTTTAGTTGTGTGTTTTTTCTTCCCATTGTCTTCTTTTGCTGTACATATTAGAAGAGTTTTGTACGTTTATTGAATGATACAATTATTAAATGTTTTGAACTTGTTGATCCATTGATTTGGCTTGGTTGTGTTTGTCTCCAAGTGTAATCCAGTCAGTGAACCCAGCAGTGAATGAATCCAGTAGTGAGCCCATCTGCAGACATCTTACCTCAGGCAGCACCAGCATAACAAAGTTCTTCTGACCCGGCGCTCGACCCCCTCACAGTCCAGCAGAAGTCCATTCAAGCCTGCACACCAACAAAGCATGCGGTGCCTAAACCTTCGCACACTGACCACTGAAAAAACACATGCAACTGAAGTGAGACATGTTTCTAAGCACGAACCCTGTATAGTTTTATTTTTTTTTTGGGGGGGGGGGGGGGGTGGCGGGGGGTGGGGGGGGGTGAGTATTGTTCTAAAAGGTTCACAAACATAAGAAGTGAAGACAGTGATTGGTTAGTCATTACATGGAGCTTTGAACCCATCGCTGATGCCAACAGCATCCAGTCTCATTAATGTGTTTAGATATTGGCAAGATGTTGCTTTTAAATCAGACGGTAAATCCTCCAATAACTAAGCATAATCCTCCAGGATTTAATATGTCTGGCCCATTTACAGTACACAGACTGCAGTGCCTTTGGTGTCTCTTTACAAAATAACAACATTAGCTTTAGTGTGTTCGTCCTTGTTAGAATATATATTGTCATTCATCACAACAACAAAAAACATTCAATTTGACTGCGGTTTTAACAAATAGTTAATGTAACAAATCTTTTACATAAAACCAGTTTCCTACACTAGCCTATATACAGTACGTACCATAATAGTGACAGGTTTATCCTTTCATAATGCTTTTTTCAGTTTATATATATATGTGTATATAAAATATTGTTGATTCATTTTAATTATAATATAACTTGATTACCACTTATTTTTCAGCAATGTACACGTTTGCAGTACAAAAATGCAGGCTTCAAACTAAATCCCCAAGCAACCTAAGTTGCCTTGTAAACACGATTCTTATAAATGGTGCGAGGCCCACGCACCTAACAACCCCTTCATGTCTATATACAACAACACTTCAAGTACGATACACAACATCGAACAGAAAAACCTCCCAAATCCGAAAGAAAAAAAACACGTTTTACAGTCTAGTGCTCCAGATAGTGTGTTAGTGCAACAATCTCGCATGGCGTCGAAAATCCGTAAGGTTAAAGCGGTACTATACCGTATGGCTGATGAAGAGGATGAAGAGGATGGTAAATGGGGGTTTTCCAGCTCTTTCTACACGACAAAATGTCCCCTGGTAATGTTGGAATGGCAGCACAGGTCTATAGAAGCCCACTGTGAACACTGTCTGCCTTGTGACTGTTCCGGAAGCTTCCATCTGGACATGCTCAGACAGCCTCCTCTCACCTGCACTGACACAGAGGGGGCACAGGTGTGGGCTTCCTCCTGGGGTCAGGGGTCTCTCCCCCCCCCCCCCCCCCCCCCCCCCCCCCCATGTCTGCCGCCCTTACTGTCCTGCTGGACCTCAGACATCCTGGACCTGTCCTCGTCGACCCTGGAGGACGCTTCTGCTGCTTGACAGTAACCTGAAGCAACAATATCTTTAACCATAGCAATACACAGGCCAATCTAACAAAAACAATCAACAATATATCTATATTATATATTAATCATCCAAAAAATGCAGGAGCTAGTTAAGAGTCGCACGATGACAGAAACCCATAGAAACAGTTTTGGAAAGCGTATCCAGTGACCTTTGGCTTCAGCACAGAAACCAAACTCCGGCCACCACAAGGTATCATCCCTTCTTTAGAGGGAACAGTGAGAGCAGGGGGAGAGACAGAAAGTGGTAGGGGGAGTAGAGAGAGGGGGAAGAGGAGAAGGAGGCTGTGGAGGAGGAAGAGGTAGATGTGGAGAAGAGAGAGAGATAGAGAGATAGAGATAGAGAGATAGAGATAGAGAGATAGAGAGATAGAGATAGAGAGAGATAGAGAGAGAGATAGAGAGAGAGATAGAGAGATAGAGATAGAGAGATAGAGATAGAGAGATAGAGATAGAGAGAGATAGAGATAGGCAGGGTGGTTCTTTGCCTTCATTCAGACCGAGGACACAGTGTTGTTGAGCAGAGTGTCTGTGGTGTTCAGCTGGGTGTTTGTGGTGTTCAGCTGGCTGTCTGCAGTGTTCAGCAGGGTGTTGGGGGTGTTGAGCAGGGTGTTGGGGGGCTCCTTGGGGCTGCACTTCTCCAGGACAGAGATCTGGGTGACAGTGCTGCTCTCAGTGAACAGCGTGCGACGCCTCTTACTGTAGCTCAGGTATCCCTGAGTCTGCCACTTCCACAGTCTCTTCTTCAGCTCTGCCTGGACCTTGACACACACACACACACACACACACACTGTCACCACAACATACGCGACTCTTTGAGGAAATCTATTTGATCTTTGTCTTCGTGATGTGGAAGTCCAGACTTACTTCTCCGTTCAGAAAACAGTACAGCAGAGCCACCACGAACCCCTGAGGGAGGTCAAGACAATCAATTCCACGCTAACGCCTACGGCCGTCAAATATCACCATAAAGAAAACAAACCCAACGTTCCTAAGCAACGCACCTGGAAGGATCCGAGGCCCAGCTCGATGAGGATGCGGGCCTCTTCTCCCGTGTGCTCCGGCAGGAAGGCAAACACCATGTAGTGCATCCCAAACAGAGGGATGAGGAACAGGGTGGATTTGGCCAGTCTCCTGAACGGACACACACACACACAGTACACACCAATATATCTCTGAGTGTGTGTGTGTGTTTGTGTGTGTGAGAGTGTTTGTACTTCTGGGAGGGTGTTTTGTTTCTTGGACACTTACATGAAATGACCGGCTTCATTCCCGCCAACCCCAGGAGATTTGAGCTTTTGGACCAGAATTCGAATCACGTTGATGAAAATGATGAAATTGACCTGAACATGTGGGGGATGTTGGTTAGGCTGAGCTCATTCCATCAGAACAGGCTGTTCCCCTCTTAACGACACACATTCCAAACCATCCAATCAAGTGCGGTCAAAGATGAAACAGCTAACGTTCTGATGGGATTTGTAGTTCATTTTTTGTTTTTTTTTGTAGTCTCACCAGCAGCGATGCAGTGATGGGTCCTTTGATGATCCACCAGATAAAGACCACGTCCGTGTCATCCCAACATCTACAGAGGCAGAGCAACGTCATCCACACATCATCCACACATCATCATCCAGAACGTCACCTTAAAAGTTTTTTTTTTAGGGTGGCTTGTGATTCCTCCTCACCCTCGGTTGTCGTAGAAATTGCGGGTCAGGACCCACACCATCAAGATGAGAGCTGGGAGACCTTCGACACAAGACAACCAGGGTCAACCAGAGAGAGAGAGGGGAACAGAGCGAGAGACACTGCCTAATACAGACAGAACAGAGAGAGAGAGAGAGAGAGACAGAGGGAGAGAGGTAGAGAAAAGGGGGACGGCATCAGAGAGAGAGAGAGAGACTGACACAGAGGGGACAGCATCAGAGAGAGAGAGAGAGAGAGAGAGAGAGACTGACACAGAGGAGACAGCATCAGAGAGAGAGAGAGAGAGAGAGAGAGAGAGAGAGAGAGACTGACACAGAGGGGACAGCATCAGAGAGAGAGAGAGAGACTGACACAGAGGGGACAGCATCAGAGAGAGAGAGAGAGACTGACACAGAGGGGACAGCATCAGAGAGAGAGAGAGAGAGAGAGAGAGAGAGAGAGAGAGAGAGAGAGAGAGAGAGACTGACACAGAGGGGACAGCGTCAGAGAGAGAGAGAGAGAGAGAGCCGGTGGACCGCTCACCCCAGCCAATGAGGGTGTACCACCAGAAGTACTTCTTGTGGGAGACGAAGGTGAGGGCCAGCAGGGTCTGGAGGTACATGCCCTCCACCAGGAGCCAGAAGTAGTTAGCCAGGATGCTGAACTGGAAGAAGGCCACCGCAGCCTTGCAGGACGCCTGCAGGAACAGGGCATCCAGGATGGGCCGTTCATTAGAAGCATGGGACCGTGTTCCTCTGGTGCTCTGGACCAGCTGTACTCACGGTAGACATGAAGCAGTGGTCGAGGTTCTCATCGGCGAACAGGACGCCATCTTTGATGAAGACGGCGCTGGCTCTCAGGATGAAGGAGGAGAACAGGTTGATGTGGATGTAGTTCCTGGTGCAGTGGAACTTCCTGTTGAGGAAGGGAGGGTATTTCCTGTTTTTGCTGGTGTACTGCGTTTGTCACCTGCTATGTTTGAGCGGCGTGGTTACCTGAACACGGTGAAAATAAAGATGGCGCTGATGAGAGCGATGAGCGAGGTGGCGTATCCTGCCGTATACACCTGCTGGAAGGTGGAGAAGTACGTGGTCTGGAGAAGAAGAAGAAAAACAATCCGGAAGGCTTTCGTCACTCTCACTTTGTGTGAAAGTAGAGGAGCTGGGCTGTGATGCTGTTTTACTCAACAACAACAACAACAACAACAACAACAACAACAACAACAAGCGCTTCATTCATTTCTCCACACAGGAAACAAATAAGGCTTTTTTCTGTCTGTCTGTGAACAGAAGCTGTTCTTAATTAGCATGATCACACGGAGGCCGTGCTCTAGCTGTGTGCCCCCAGCTTGGCGGGGAAGTGTGTGTGTGTGTGTGTGTGTGTGCACGCGTGTCTGGTGTGTGGGAGAGTGGAACTGAATGTGTGTGTCTCAGTGTAAACACAACAGTGAGGGAGGCGGGCAGCAGAGAGGGGGAACAGAGATAAACAGATAACTGGAGGATGAGGGGAGCGGAGGGGAAGAGGGAGACAGGCTGGCAGTGAGACAGGCAGACTAACAGTGAGACAGGCAGACTAACAGTGAGACAGGCTGGCAGTGAGACAGGCAGACTAACAGTGAGACAGGCTGGCAGTGAGACAGGCAGACTAACAGTGAGACAGGCAGACTAACAGTGAGACAGGCTGGCAGTGAGACAGGCAGACTAACAGTGAGACAGGCAGACTAACAGTGAGACAGGCTGGCAGTGAGACAGGCAGACTAACAGTGAGACAGGCAGACTAACAGTGAGACAGGCAGACTAAGAGTGAGACAGGCAGACTAACAGTGAGACAGGCTGACTAACAGTGAGACAGGCTGGTTAACAGTGAGACAGGCAGACTAACAGTGAGACAGGCAGACTAACAGTGAGACAGGCAGACTAACAGTGACACAGGCTGACTAACAGTGAGACAGGCTGGTTAACAGTGAGACAGGCAGACTAACAGTGAGACAGGCAGACTAACAGTGAGACAGGCAGACTAACAGTGAGACAGACTGGTTAACAGTGAGACAGGCAGACTAACAGTGAGACAGGCAGACTAACAGTGAGACAGGCTGACTAACAGTGAGACAGGCTGGTTAACAGTGAGACAGGCAGACTAACAGTGAGACAGGCAGACTAACAGTGAGACAGGCTGGCAGTGAGACAGGCAGACTAACAGTGAGACAGGCAGACTAACAGTGAGACAGGCAGACTAACAGTGAGACAGGCTGGCAGTGAGACAGGCAGACTAACAGTGAGACAGGCTGACTAACAGTGAGACAGGCTGGCAGTGAGACAGGCAGACTAACAGTGAGACAGGCAGACTAACAGTGAGACAGGCAGACTAACAGTGAGACAGGCTGGCAGTGAGACAGGCAGACTAACAGTGAGACAGGCAGACTAACAGTGAGACAGGCAGACTAACAGTGAGACAGGCTGGCAGTGAGACAGGCAGACTAACAGTGAGACAAGCTGACTAACAGTGAGACAGCTGAAGGGACAGATGGAGCCTCAAAAAGCGGCACGGGGAAGCAGACAGGAAGCAGTTTACGTAAGACGTAACATCAAAGCCGCCTGACTCCTTCTGGGCGAGCGAGGGGGCGAGCGTCATCTAAGGAGAGTGGAGAGAGAGGCTACCTCGCTCTCGGTCTCCGCGTCCTCGGCGAACTCGCAGGCGTCCTCGTAGGACGGGTACAGCTCCGTCCAGCCATCCTTCGTACAGTTCCTGTAGATGTAACCTGGGAGACGTGCCGGCCAATCAGACACGAGCCAGTGTTAACGTACACACACACAGACACACAGCACACACATTGTAAAATCATTTTATTATATTTATATTTTTGATTATACTGCTGTGTTATACTGGATGAAGTGAGCTGCAGAGGCACGACGCACGCACACACACACACAGGCACACAGGCACACACACACTCACATATACACACGCGCGCACACACACACACAGGCACACACACACACACACACACACACACACACAGGCACACACACACACGGTGACACACGCTGATGCTATGATGAACGATGAGTGTGGGTCACAGGAGATATATCTCTCCTGCTCTGTTCATTATGGTTTAATGGGACGGACCATAATTCCTTCTGCTTCCTAATAACATGGTGGGGGGGGGGGGGGGGGGGGGGGGGGGGGATTCGCCTCTGTCATCCTCTCGAGAAAAGATGACTGATAACACCGAAAACACACACCATAAAACAAACACACACTCACGCACGCAAACGATCTACTTCTCAATGCTTCACAATGCGCACACACACTCCCCCCCCCCCCCCCCCCCCCCCCACATACACACACACACATTTACACACACACACGCTGAACGCACACAGCCTTCCATCTGCCGGCCGTAAATCGATAGCTACACGCTGTGACATCCTGTTCCAGAAGCAGGCTTTAACACAGCAGCATGGCAGGAGAGCAGCGCCCCCCCCTGACCGCTTCAGGAACAGCCCTGCTGGACGTTCTCAACCACCAATCAGCAGAGGGACATCATGAATATAAATGAACGCTGGAGGGTGTCACCATCTCCCTGTATGGTCAAGAGCTGGACTGCACATGCTTCCACAAGGTCTACTGCAAACAAGCTCACACAGTTAACTGTGTGTGTGTGTGCGTGTGTGTGTGGATGTGTGAGAGAGAGAGAGACCGAGCGAAAAGTAGAAAGTCTGAGAGGGTGAGGAGGGAGGATATTGAACTTGGAGTGAGCCTTCCATCAGCCTATAAAACGATGCGTGGCGTCGATGATGGATGGACATGCTGGTTCTTGTTAGGCCTCACGGTGTGGGGGACTGAGCTGTGGGTGGTGCGGACTGAAAACCTGTCAGAATTCTTCTCCGTGGGATTAGCATTAGCATACTGTAGCGTGCTTGGCGTAGCTGGGAGTCCTGCAGATGCTGGCAGGGGGGCAGGGGAGGCGAGCTGGCAGAGCGAGCTAGCCCAGAGCAGGCCAGGGCCAGGGGGCTAGCACCCCTGAGACAGAACAACGCTAAACCAATGTGGCTAACGAGCAGCGCCAACTCCCCCTTCCTCCCACTCTTGACTCACCCAGCAAACCCTTTGATTTTCACATTAATTCTTAGTTTTTTCTTGTGTGTTTTTTTTGTCTTCTTCGCTCTCGCCTTCTCGCTGGGTGGCGTCCACAGGCCTCAAGAAGAAGATGGCGTCTATTCTGGAGTGAGTTAAGAGGTTGTGAATGACGTCACATCCCCCCCCCCCCTCACCTCCACACACTGAGCTTAACTCTCTCTGAGTCTGTTTCGCTCGCTCTCTCTTTAGGAAGAGCTTAATGGAGGGTCTCTGCCTTTAGGTCTCTCTTTTTCATCACTTTTTTTTTCCCCACCTAGTCTGTTATTGAGCAGTCCCTCATTCACTGAGAAAAATAAGAACTTTAACCCACCCCACACACACACACACTCACACACACAGCACCCCTCCTCAACACACACACACACATACATGCACGCCCACACACCACCGCAAATCTTCAACACGCACATCATAAAGCTGTCTCTTCATGGATACATGGTGACTCTGAGTTTGTTTCAGACACCAAGGAGATACGCAGAGTGGACAGAATGTACGCGTCCTTGAACACACAGCGCTGCTCTCACACCCTGCGTCTGTACGTACACAAACATGAGCTGCATTTACAACAGCTACTCTTGCCCTAACATCAACCATTTTATGAGGCATGAGAGTCTATGGCTGTTTGTTTTCCATGGCTGGGAGGGCCAGCTGGGTGGGTGTGGGGGTCATGTATACACAGCAAAGGAGAGGCAGCGTCTGATCTCACACTGGAGGAATCTGGAAGATTGGAAGTCCACAATAGGCCCGTCTCTTGGTTCAGAACGTCTCACTCATTGGCTGCACAGGCCAGGGTCAACCAGGGTCAAAGTTCAAAAGGTCTCTCGTTAGGAACATAGCAGCACAGCCCGTCCCAAGCTGTTTCACTGCTAATCACGTGTCACTGGTTCCACAGCAACAGTGAGACATCGAAAAACCGAGACTATGATGCTTCAACGGACGTCCCTTGCTATTTCCACAGAGGTCACAAGGTCAAAAGTTAAAACGGACGTTACCTTGGTTGTTGGCAAAGAGCTGGGAGACGTTAGCGCAGGAAACACTAACCACCTGGCCCACCTCCGCATGGTACCAGCAGCGGATATCGTCCCACTCTGTCCTGCAGCCTGACGGACACAGGAAGACAGGATGTTAGCGCGGCATGTCACTTCCTGTAAGCAGAGCGGCTGGAACTATGAAGGATACCTCTAAGTCTGCTGTTTAACAAGATGGATGTCATTTTAGGGTTCAGATGAAGGACAACATGGAAGATTAAGACTAATTAATCCCTTTCTTGGCTGGTTAATAATACTGGTGAAAAATGAGTTGACCTGGAAGGTAATTGAAAATGTCTTCATCAACTCCTGAAAGATTGTTAATGTCAGGAGTCCCTCATTAATAAAAAATAAAATATGATCCGGAAAAAGCATGGATCTATGAATAACCCGCAAGGAATTCCTGATGGAATGTGAGCTAAAATAAGCGCTCCTGTACAGCTAGCGCTGAATGCTGGTGGTAAAAGCGTCAAGTCCCTTGTGTGAGAGGACATGAAGTGATAGATTACATGACCACCAAGAGAGCATTATCTTAATACACTACCCCTTTCTCTCCAATTTTTTAAATCTCTCTCTCCCTATCTCTCCCTCTCTTTCCCTCACTCACTGTCTCCATATCTCTCTCTAGTTATATCTCTTTCTACCCCCTCACCTTCTCCCTCTCTTTCCCTCAATCACTGTCTCCATATCTCTCTCCAGTTATATCTCTTTCTACACCCCCCTTCTCCCTATCTCTCCCTCTCTTTCCCTCACTCACTGTCTCCATATCTCTCTCTAGTTATATCTCTTTCTACCCCCCCCTTCTCCCTATCTCTCCCTCTCTTTCCCTCACTCACTGTCTCCATATCTCTCTCTAGTTATATCTCTTTCTACCCCCCCCTTCTCCCTATCTCTCCCTCTCTTTCCCTCACTCACTGTCTCCATATCTCTCTCTAGTTATATCCCTTTCTACACCCCCCTTCTCCCTATCTCTCCCTCTCTTTCCCTCACTCACTGTCTCCATATCTCTCTCTAGTTATATCTCTTTCTACCCCCCCCTTCTCCCTATCTCTCCCTCTCTTTCCTCACTCACTGTCTCCATATCTCTCTCTAGTTATATCTCTTTCTACCCCCCCCTTCTCCCTATCTCTCCCTCTCTTTCCCTCACTCACTGTCTCCATATCTCTCTCTAGTTATATCCCTTTCTACCCCCCCCTTCTCCCTATCTCTCCCTCTCTTTCCTCACTCACTGTCTCCATATCTCTCTCTAGTTATATCTCTTTCTACCCCCCCTTCTCCCTATCTCTCCCTCTCTTTCCCTCACTCACTGTCTCCATATCTCTCTCTAGTTATATCTCTTTCTACCCCCCCCTTCTCCCTATCTCTTCCTCTCTTTCCCTCACTCACTGTCTCCATATCTCTCTCTAGTTATATCTCTTTCTACCCCCCCCTTCTCCCTATCTCTCCCTCTCTTTCCCTCACTCACTGTCTCCATATCTCTCTCTAGTTATATCTCTTTCTACCCCCCCCTTCTCCCTATCTCTCCCTCTCTTTCCCTCACTCACTGTCTCCATATCTCTCTCTAGTTATATCCCTTTCTACCCCCCCCTTCTCCCTATCTCTCCCTCTCTTTCCCTCACTCACTGTCTCCATATCTCTCTCTAGTTATATCTCTTTCTACACCCCCCCTTCTCCCTATGTCTCTCTGTCTTTCATCGGTGTGATGACCCTCCCCCACAATCCACATCTGATTCTCTCACCTGGAGGAAGGCACAGGAAGACAGACACAGAGTGACAAATAAAAGATACGCTTGACTCGAGCGTTGAAAGCTGATGAAAGAAGGTTGGTTCAAATTGGGGAGTTGGCGTCTAATTCTGATTGAGTAGGCAGAGGCACTTCTGAGATAAGACCAGGGTCTTAGAGAAAAGACCAGACAATCTCCTCCAAATGCTAATGAACCCTTTGGATGTCAATCCCTGTGACTCATCGTCCCTCCCTCCCTCCCTCACCTCCCTCACTCCCTCCCTCCCTCCCTCCCTCTCTCTCTCTTGCTCTGCATGCCATTGTTAAAACCACAGATTCATAGAGCTTGAATGTCTGGATTTCTAGTAAATTTCTCCCCTTAATGCATGAGTTCTCCTCCATAAAGAAAAGCAAGCCTTTTTTCTAGGGGGTTCCCCCAAGTGTGAGGGAGAGGAGCGTTTGATTTAGTGACGTTTGAAGTCATCCTCTCTGTCGCCCACATGGTGTCTATGACATGTTATTACAGCGGTAATGAGAGCACCTCTCTATCCCTTTCTCTCTATCCCTTTCTCTCTCTCTGTCTCTCTCCGTCTCTCTCTCTCTCCCTCTTTTTCTCTTTCTTTCTCTCTCTCTCCCCCCCTCTTTCTCTCTCTCTCCTCTCTCTCCCTCTCTCTCTCCCTCTCTCTTCCTCTCTCTCTCTCCCCCCTCTCTCTCTCTCTCCCCTCTCTCCCTCTCTCTCCCCCCCAGTCAGTATGCCTGCAACATCAAAGCCCTTCAGACCAGCATCAATTAAAACAGCCAGTGAGTCAGACAACTTCTCATTCATAATGAAACAAAGCTTTTGGCCCAAACCAGGAATTTAGTTTCAAGGTTTCCAAGTCAGGTTGATGCTGTCCTCTCTCCCCTGGTCAAACAAAGTTAGCAGGTGATATAAACTGGGCGTGTCGCTAACATCACATCAACCGTGACAGGTATGGAATGAATGGCTCTTTATTTAGCACCAGCCTGCTTATTTGAGAGCGCTAATAGCATTCTGGCTAATGAACGCCCCCCTCTTCTATGTGTTTACAACCGCACAGCGCCAAATAGAAATTCCTCCCGTTGTGCTGAAGCGTATCAACAGGCTGTGATGTGTTGCTGGTGGCCTTAGTCATCAGACTCATTAGCTAGTTATTAGCTGGAGTCCAGCTCTCCATCAGAGAAGGGGGGCAGGTGGAATGGATGGATCAATGGATGCTGTCTGTTTTCATGCCTTCCATAGGCGGTCTAAACAGCCTAATCGCTCCGGCCCCTCTGAGACCCCCTCCTCCTCCATCTCTCCCCTCCTCTTCCATCTCCCCCTCCTCCATCTCTCCCCCCTCCTCCTCCATCTCTCCCCCTCCTCCTCCATCTCTCCTCCTCCATCTCTCCCCTCTCCTCCTCACATCTCTCCCCCTCCTCCTCCATCTCTCCCCCTCCTCCTCCATCTCTCCCGCCTCCTCCTCCATCTCTCCCCCTCCATCTCTCCCCCCTCCTCCTCCTCCATCTCTCTCCCCCTCCTCCTCCATCTCTCCTCCTCCTCCATCTCTCCCCCTCCATCTCTCCCCCTCCATCTCTCCCCCTCCATCTCTCCCCCTCCATCTCTCCCCCTCCTCCCCCTCCATCTCTCCCCCTCCATCTCTCCCCCTCCTCCCTCCATCTCTCCCCCTCCTCCTCCATCTCTCCCCCTCCTCCTCCATCTCTCCCCCTCCATCTCTCCCCTCCCCCCCTCCTCCTCCTCCTCCATCTCTCCACCTCCTCCTCCATCTCTCCCCCTCCATCTCTCCTCCCTCCTCCATCTCTCCCCCTCCATCTCTCCCCCTCCATCTCTCCCCCTCCCCCTCCATCTCTCCTCCCCTCCATCTCTCCTCCTCCTCCATCTCTCCCCCTCCATCTCTCTCCCCTCCATCTCTCCTCCTCCATCTCTCCCCCTCCTCCTCCATCTCTCCCCCTCCATCTCTCCTCCCCTCCATCTCTCCTCCTCCATCTCTCCCCCTCCATCTCTCCCCCTCCTCCTCCTCCATCTCTCCCCCTCCTCCTCCATCTCTCCCCCTCCATCTCTCCTCCTCCTCCATCTCTCCCCCTCCATCTCTCCCCCTCCATCTCTCCCCCTCCTCCCCCTCCATCTCTCCCCCTCCATCTCTCCCTCCTCTCCCCCTCCATCTCTCTCCCCTCCATCTCTCCTCTCCTCCCATCTCTCCCCTCCATCTCTCCCCCTCCATCTCTCCTCCTCCTCCTCCATCTCTCCCCCTCCATCTCTCTCCCCCTCCTCTCCTCCTCATCTCTCCCCCTCCATCTCTCCTCCCCCTCCATCTCTCCTCCTCCATCTCTCCCCCTCCATCTCTCCCCCTCCTCCTCCATCTCTCCCCCTCCATCTCTCCTCCCCCTCCATCTCTCCCCCTCCATCTCTCCTCCTCCATCTCTCCCCCTCCATCTCTCCCCCTCCACTCTCTCCCCCTCCATCTCTCCTCTCCCCTCCATCTCTCCTCCTCCATCTCTCCCCCCTCCATCTCTCCTCTCCCCCTCCATCTCTCCCCCTCCTCCCCCTCCATCTCTCCCCCCTCCATCCTCTCCCCCTCCCCCTCCATCTCTCCCTCCATCTCTCCTCCTCCTCCATCTCTCCCTCCCTCCATCTCTCCCCCCCTCCATCTCTCCCCTCCTCCTCCATCTCTCCCCCTCCATCTCTCCCTCCCCCTCCATCTCTCCCCCCGCCATCTCTCCCCCTCCATCTCTCCTCCTCCATCTCTCCCTCCATCTCTCCCCTCCTCCATCTCTCCTCCCTCCATCTCTCCTCCCCTTCCATCTCTCCCTCCTCCATCTCTCCCCCTCCATCTCTCTCCTCCTCCATCTCTCCCCCTCCATCTCTCCCCCTCCATCTCCTCCTCC